>JAWPHD010015109.1:0-57178 GCA_037043455.1 Cyrtodaria siliqua | reverse complement strand
ATTTACGCTGGAGCCACGTTATTGTTTTTCTGCCACTGCTCTTTGATGCGAGCGAGATAGCACCTGAAACAATGCAGGGATCATGATGAAGACCTTTAATGAACATGAACAAAAAATTATAAAATGAACATGAATTTGGGGGGGATTCTAACCCTCTGCCTACCCCTCCAAAGGGATCTGCAGAGTGGCCCTATTTTTTGCCCCCGTGACCTAAGCGGGGGCCCCCGGAAACCACACGGGGCATGGTAGGAAGATAAAATTAGGCTAAAATTAGGCGAAATACTAATTTGTTTTTTGGCCTTGTTGATGACTTGGCAGTAAATTATATTTTGTAGTATAATACATAGACAGCTACCAGTCATTTCTGTCATTACTATCATCATTTGACATTCAGAAAAATCTATAATATACAATTTTCTGTTAATATGCAACAAAAAATGGGTTTAACAATTCAACACCAGAAACTTGCACTGTTTACCGGATTTTCAAAACATGTTTTGTTTTCATGGGGAAGAGTTGAGGATGGTGGGCGGGTGTGTTTGGGGGTGAGGTGTGGTCTAGTTTATGTCTGCTCAGGACTGTTTGTTTATTTATTTAAAAATGAACTTCCCAAGAAGATACATCCTTAAATTAGACAAAAAAAACCCACACAACATGAACAGGCCTGTATAATGGGGCTTGTTTAGTTTCTTATCCACATACAGTTGTTATTCACAATGTTGTTTAAACAATTCCATATTTGAACACTCAAAAATAGCAAATCACTTTTTTTTTCCAACTAGTACTTGCATGTAGTAAAGCAAATGGATATATTCAAGCCCCTATAGCTTCTATAACAAGCGTATAGCTTTCTTCTGAATCATTTTCTCATGCTACATGTAACAGCTTTCAATATCAACTTGTGTGATTGTGCGACTTATAATCGAGCAGGGGGATTTGTGAGTGATAATTTAGTATAATCCCATCCTATCATTAAAGTCAGGAGGACATGTCATGCACATCTTCCCATCCATGCACATCTTCCCATCCCTATCATCAAAATCAGGAGGACATGTCACACACAACTTCCCATCCCTATCATCAAAGTCAGGAGGACATGTCACACACAACTTCCCATCCCTATCATCAAAGTCAGGAGGACATGTCACACACAACTTCCCATCCCTATCATCAAAGTCAGGAGGACATGTCACACACAACTTCCCATCCCAATCATCAAAGTCAGGAGGACATGTAACACACAACTTCCATCCCTATCATCAAAGTCAGGAGGACATGTAACACACAACTTCCCATCCCAATCATCAAAGTCAGGAGGACATGTCACACACAACTTCCATCCCTATCATCAAAGTCAGGAGGACATGTCACACACAACTTCCCATCCCAATCATCAAAGTCAGGAGGACATGTAACACACAACTTCCCATCCCAATCATCAAAGTCAGGAGGACATGTAACACACAACTTCCCATCCCTATCATCAAAGTCAGTGTCAAATATTTTAAGTGTGAGGTGGGGTCAAAGGTTGAAAATTGCATCTGTGACTTTTAACAAATTGTGCCCTTCCTAAAAATTAAGGAAAAAAACACACTGGTGTTTCTTAGAAATTCCCCTTTGATATGAAAATTGAACGCAAGCTTCCACTTCTTCTGTGAGTCCCCTAAAAGCTTAACTAGTGTGGGGAGTGTCCTGGAACTTCATTGAAGGGATGCACACATTTTATAGCAAGTGAAAAATATAAGTCAGTCCGGGTGTGAATACAGGATTTGATCTTTAGTGAGGTCGTGAAATCTAAAGTGGCAGGCTGCGTTGATGGGCCAGGAGTTCTATAAACTTTTTGCGGGAATGAAAGGTACACAGAGTACAGTAAGTGCTTTAATATCGTCTTTACCCTACATACTAGGCATGCATGAGGAAACAGTACACTCTACACCAAATCAATATAATGTAGAGACTACCCATTGTTATCAAATGCAGGTTTAAAAAAGGCCAAGCAGTATGATTGGAAGGACTCGAATCTCGCCCTGTTTGGATCTGATTTGGAGAAGAACGTAAAAAGTAAGTTGTCTATAATACAAAAGATGGTGGCGCTAAAACTTGAAAACTAGATGTCGTAAGATTAGATTTTTAAAATGTGAATATCGTTATCTGGTGTGCAAGAAATCTCTTGCTTGCATGCAGGGACATAATATATGAAGTTTTGAAACCAAAAATGTGTACCCAAATATGATGTTAGTTTGTTAAGGGTAAATTGCATTAAATACTAATGAGTAAAAATTTTAATAAATAGTTTACCGTATTTGTCCCTTAGTGTACACACCCCGGTGCAATCGTATTATTCTGAATGGGGGCGCTTATTGACAAACGCTGCATAATCTTGTGATAAAGTTGTATGACATATTAAACTTAAGCTGACAGTTAATTAATAAAAGACTGATAAACTGCTGGATTATTATTATTTACATGTGATTTTGTAGAGGAGTCAGCGTCTGGTGAGCCTGCATGGCAAAAAGCTGGGAAGACGATCGGGGTGCAGGTCTGGAGAATTGTGGTAGGTTAATCAACAATCCGATATTTCAGGCCACTTTTGGAATATCTTCAATCCGCTTTCAAAGAAACACACGGCAATATATTATAAAAGTATTCATCAAGCATTAAAATTGCAGACCTCTCGATTTATAATTTCAGTATTATAATTTTAATTTGCACTTAATAAAATAAAATGTAATTTTGGGCTACTGGGCCCAATAAAATAAAAGGTAATAAAAGTTGCAGCTTTCAAATTGTGATCATAAACCCGCTGAAATATTTTATTTCTTAATTCAGCCATATGTTTAAACTCGGAGTCAGAGACCCTATCATCCCCCACACTCCCCCACATTAGTAGACAAAATGCCTAACTACCCAAACATTGTTTAGGTTATTAGCAGAAATACACTTATTATTTTTATTTGGCCTTACCATGTTTGACAATATCGTTGAGTCACACTGTAAGCTGGAGTGTTTAGATATTTTCCTTGATTAAGCCTCAGTTTACCCTGTAGGAGAATGTCAAGGGCACTTGTCTCAAGTATCAGGAAGTAATCAGATTTCCTCTAAACTCTTCCCACGTATCTAGATAATGGCATTTGTATATATTTGTGTTATCTGAGCAAAACAATGTTGTTCCCTTAAAGGGACACCTGGCAATCTTTTAAACTCCTACAGAACCAGACGTATTTTGATATTTTCCTTGATTAATCCTCAGTTTGCCCAGTAGGAAGATGTAGATCACTTCTTAATCTGTTATTTTAACACGTCTCACGTAGCTTAATATAGGCGTTGTGTTTTCTTTTTATTGAGCAACACAGTGTTGTTCCCTTAAAGGGACACCTGGCATTTATAGCTCTAATGAAATTATGCGATAGTGCATTGTCCTTTGTTGTTGGCATCCGCGGCATTACCAGCACTTGTCTGAAACAGCTGGACCAATTTCGCTCAAATTTTATATGACTGCTTCTGTAATGAGGAGTACCTCATAGAAGAAAAAAATAGCCTTAGAGTATTTGGACTTTCAAAATGGTTGCCGTTACTAAAAAATGCGAAAACCTTAAAATCTTCTCAAGAACCACTCTTTAGATTTTGACAGCTATTTTTAGTTAATTACTCAATCCGGTACTAAACTATTAAGTTGTTTTTTTGTCTCCCTGTGATAAAACATGGCTCGAACCCGAGGGTCCATAGTTTAACTCAGATGTATAAGAAAAAGATGCACCAAAGATTTTTGACAATTCTTTTTATGTCCGTCTGTAGACGCAACCATATCCGCTCTATCATGTCTATAACTCTATTAGCTTTATGAAAGTTATCACCCTCTACCAAGTTTGTTGCAATGGTGACCTGCGGTTAACAGTCTGCACTCAACAGTGTTCCAGGGTTTACAGTTTCACATATATATGTCCAAGGGGAAAGCTTCTCCAAAATCACACTTGCGGCGTAAAGCCTTAAACAAATGGCAAGCTTATAAATACCTCAGGACTGTCCCCTGCTTAAAAGGTTCATACCCTGCATTTAAAAGGGCCTTTCGGCATGTTACGTTATAGTGTTTTAACACAATTTGAATACGTGCAAATCATTATTATTATTTTGAAAATAGGTATAAAATAAATGTGGTTTTGGTTATAAATAATCATTGAGTATATTATATAAAAAAATTAAACATATTTTAAAAGAAAAACTATTGATTTCAATCTTTCTTTCTTTGATATTTAAATATTGACATGCATTTTGAAATTAAATTTGACATTCAATAATTATTTTTAAGACATGAACTAGTTTTTCCAGAAACACGACAGATCCTCCCTTTTATGCCCGAACCAAACTTATTTTCTCCACCCACAGTGTATACTACAGGTAGAAGAGGAAGGACGTATTTCCATTATAAGCATGAGATGTTTTGGTTATCAAACAATTGAATTGAATGTTGTTTAATGGCTCACCAACACAGTATTAGAGCGGCCCCAGAGAGATGGGTAGGAAACGTAGGAATCCGGGAACCGTGCCCTATGGTTATCAAACAAAACAAATACCAACCAACTCTTTTTTTGCCTGTTGTAATCCACTCCTCCCCTTATTTGCTCAGCTTTAACCATATCCCCACTCTCAGATTTTCATCAGAAAGAGACATTAAAAGTCCAGGTGCATTGGTTTCTGATAGCTCTTTTAGCCCATTTCACCGGTACTTCGGAAATCTCTTTACAGTGTTTGGAATTTCTGTCACATGGCGCAAAGTCACATGACTTCAAGAACTAATCAGATGCTGGTAGTTACAGAAGTATTATCAAGCACAAATTAACCAGTTTCAATGTTATATACAACTCAAAATTTGCTAAGGATCACTTTTATTCTTCCATATAATTTTATTAGAAATTAACTCACAATGACGATATTAATTTCATTGATACTTCAACAATTCCACAATTTGAATCAAGTCATGAGATCACATGACCATACACTGCCCTAAATAATTTCATGTAAAATAGAAATAATGCTATTTATTTCAGCAAGAAATTTAACAGTAAAAAAGTGATCCTTAGCAAATTTTGTGTAGTATATATATATAAAGTATGCCTATTTGATCACTAAAACACTGCAATCATTAGTGATCTTCTATTCAGGAACCATCTTGACTAATTCCTTGAAAACTAGATCGCATTTCAAGGCTACAAGAATGAGTTTTGAATTGTTTACATTGTAGCATGTGCGCATAAGTTTGAACCGGTGTTACGATAGAAATATTCATTAGTGTCGCACAATCCTAGTTGTCATTACAACAGTTTAATCTTATCTCCTTTTATTCCTCCAGAAATTCAAAGTTGCAGACTGGCCCAAGGAAGACTACGGAAAGTTCTACAACGGGGACTCCTACATTGTCCTGAATGTAAGTATCTAGAGAACAAAGGTAACACCTTGTTAACTTACCCACCGCAAATCTTGCTACTGCTTGTGTCTTGGTGGGTCTCAATTATTGCGACATTTATAATATATTAAACTGGTAATCAGCACTGAAAATGTAAGTGTCGGTCAATGATAATCAACTATAAATGTGACATGTCAGTTACTGTTCTTATTTGTGTACCAGGTACACCAAGTGACATACTGCCCTTCTATCACTCGGAGTTCTAAGTCGTTATAACATGGCCTGGCTTTGTTTTGTTATGAATGTTTCACAATTCATGTAAAGTAAATAAAGTTCAATTATAATCATTTCTTTCAGACTTACAAAGAGCCCGACACCGAGGAACTGTTGTTTGATGTCCATTTCTGGATTGGTGCTGAGAGTACACAGGTTTGTCCGTCTGCTTACTGATCTACCTTTAAGTCAAGCTTTTTGTCTGTGTGGCGGGCTGACTGGCTGGCTGTCTGTCTGTCTGTATGGCATGCGAGCTGGCTGGCTGTCTGTCTGTCTGTGTGGCATGCGAGCTGGCTGGCTGTCTGTCTGTCTGTGTGGCATGCAAGCTGGCTGGCTGGCTGGCTGTCTGGCTGGCTGTCTGTCTGTGTGGCATGCAAGCTGGTTATTTGTATACCTGACTGGCTATCTATCTATTTTTGTCTGACAATAAGCAAATGTGTACCACTTCCTAGAAAGTTTGAAAATAAATCCATCTTGCGAGGGAAATAAAATCACCGGCACATTTTTTCAAAAGGTAAACCTACAGAATAATGGGTGGGATTATTCATTCCTGCTTGATAAGATTATCTTCCGCGTATAAAGTCTGTCTACATAAGAAAGGCTTAATTTACAATGTTGTTTTGTCAACTGTGTTTTCAAGGAATATTTATTTTGAGTATTGGATGGGCATGCACTTTCAGGTAATAACACTTCAAGTGAAATAATGGGTTGAAAACATTTTTATAGAACACATAGCAATCTTGATTTATTACCACCTTAATAGTTGTTGAAGAACGTTTTTAGTTTCATGTCTGAAATAATACATATTGAGTCGGAAAGGATAGAATATAAAGAATTTAACATGAGTGACTGTTCATTATTTACTTCAAAGTAGGAGTTGGATAAAATGATACGATATGAGGCCCTGCCTTTTTAGATCACCTGAGCTGAAGGCTCAAAGTGATATATTGGGATCACTCTTCGTCCGTCGTCCGTCCGTCGTCGTCGTTAACTTTTGCTTCAAACGACTTCTCTTCAGAAACCGCTTGGCCAATTTTGACCAAACTTCACATTTATGATCCTTAGATGAATGCTTTTAAATGTTGTTAAAATTAGGTCAGTGCGACATCCAAGATGACCACCATTATGGTCGAAACCTTAAAAAATCTTCTTCTCAAGACAGATTTCGACATTTTTTCTTTTAAAATGATCGCCAACGTCTATCAAGTTTGTTCAAGTGAAGTTTCCAGGGTAAAAATGACCGTGCCCTGGGGATCCAAAATTTGTATATTGAGATTTGCATGTTTTTCATAGACTTATATAGGAAAAAACTTTTAAAAAAATCTTCTCTAAAACCATAAGGCAGAGCTTTCATGTATTGCATGACATGATGTTGGTCCTTGTCAAAAATTATTTTGATTGGACATAAACATGGCCGCCAGTGGCCATCTTTGTTTACATAGTGTTATATTGTAAAAACTTGTAGCAACTACTCCTCTGAAACTACTTGGCAGATTTTCATGAAACTTTACAGAAATGTTGCTCTTGATGTCTCGTTGATCCTAGCAAAATTTCAGTCAGGTCAGCCGGAAGTTAAAGATGGCCGCCACTGCTAAAAATATATTTAAAAAAAACAAGTTTGTAGCAACTACTTCTTGAAAACTATAAGTGATATTGATATGGGACTTTTACTAAAACGATCAACATGACATGAAGTTGGTCCGTGTTGAAAATCTTTTTGTTTCGACATTAAACATGGCTGCCATCGGCCATCTTTGTTTACACAGAGTTATATAGGAACAACTTGTAGCGACTATTACTCTGAAACTACTTGACAGATTTTCATGAAACTTCACAGGAATGCTAATCTAGCTATCAAAACCTATCAGTAGAGCTTCCAGGTCATTGACCTTTTGTTATCAATAGAATAACATTGATGCCGTGATAATGAAATTTGTCGGATAAGATTACAAAAAATGGTGCTCGCTGGTGACGTCACTCCAGCTTATGACATTACGACAGCATATGACAGTGCAAAATATATAATAGCAGTCTATGGGTATATAACATGAGGGACTGTCATGATGTAAAATACTTATAAATATCTCTTTCTGCCATCAAATAATAAATATTTGTTTGTTTGGTGTTTAATGTCATTTGTTCAGCACATTTTAGGCTATGTATGAATGTTGATTTTTTGTGGTCACCCATTTCTTCCTGGGTGGAACTGGTACTGTATACCTCCTGTCATCCATAAGAAAACACTTTCTCCCAAGTTGAGCTCCCAGTGGGATTTGAACCCATAGTGGTGAGAGTCAAGAAGGTTTACAATGTAACTTCAGTGATTATTTTACCTTTTTTCAAAGGTACGTCTACATTTGCAATTGGGAAAATTTAGCAGCATTTTTACAAAATTGGGAAATTTTGTGAATTCAGTAATCAGCATTAACTACATCAAAAACAAAGAACTTTCCAGGCATTTATTGATCTCATAGAGCAGATACATGTAATGCAATCATTCACCTCATAGAGCAGATACATGTAATGCAATCATTCACCTCATAGAGCAGATACATGTAATGCAATCATTCACCTCATAGAGCAGATACATGTAATGCAATCATTCACCTCATAGAGCAGATACATGTAATGCAATCATTCGCAAAGATAATTTTCTTTTCTTTTGCCCTTTAAACATGTCCACCAGGGCTCAATCTAGGCCAGAAATTTAGGGAGAAAAATCGCTCCTACCTCAAGTGATTATAGAGAGAAGTGGCGAGAACTTAGGGAGACTTCATGAGACAACAGTCGAATAGTCATCACCATATTTCAATTCAATGTATACAGTATAATGCTAACAACTTCGTTTTACACTATAATATGAACTTGAAAATTTGATGCAATTGATAATGAATTAGATGTACTGGTTGTGTACCAGTTATCGTCATTCACCAGATTTCGTCATTATCAATAAAAACGCTGGATGTTGTGATTGTTTTTCGACTCCACTTTACAAATCACTACACACTATCACCAGACGATTGGAGAGGAAAAAATAGTTTAGAAATGTTAACAAACACTCTCAAACCAACCCGTTTACCTATATAAATACCATTTTAAACAAAACACAATCGGGGGAATCATGCGCTAATGCGCATGCGTAGGAAAATTTCCTTTTAAAATAGCTGACCTATTACATCGAACTTCAATTTTCAGTCAAGGGAGACAACTAGTTCACATCAATCAATTTAAATTTGCAGTTGAAAATCTCATTTTAAATTGTAGATATAATTTTTTTTTTTTTTGGTGTATTCATATGCAATGGTATATTTATGTTTCAATTAATAACTACACATGTTTTCATCATCCTAAACATGGATTATTCGGTATTAAACTGAACATGACGATAACTACTACATTCAGCTCAAACGACCGGCCCAATTCAGTCTATATTTAGTAACGGTCACGTGACACTTGTTACTGAGAATAGGAACAATATAAACACAGAATATGTACGGCAAAGGGGTAAGATTCTCTATTTTTTAGCATTACCCCACCCACCCACCACATTTATACAGTGATTTAGGATCTCATCAAGTTTTCAAAGTCCAGTTGCTTCAGGTAGGCATTTTAATATGCAGACATTATTGAAAAGTAATTAAAACTGTTAGCTATATATAAATATACTGTTTTTAGCTCGACTATTCGAAGAATAGTGAGAGCTATCCTCCTCACCACAGCATCAGCGTTGGCATCCCCAGCTTCACCTTAAAGTTTTTGTGCAATAGATTTATAACTTCAAAAAGCTACTCAAGCTATTGCATTAAAACTTTATACTAATGTTTCCCATCAAATGCTGCACCTTATCCAACAATCCCCATAACTCTTTCTTGCATTTTGACAAAGTTATGGCCCTTTGATTGTCATGTCCTTACCTTAAAGTTTTTGTGCAATAGATTTATAACTTCAAAATTACTCAAGCTGTTGCTTAAAAACTTTATACTCATGTTTCCCATCAAATTCTGCACCATATCCAACAATCCCCATAACTCTTCCTTGCATTTTGACAAAGTCATGTCTTTACCTTTAAGTTTTTGTGCAATATAACTTCAAAACTACTCAAGTTATTGCATTAACATTTTAAACTAGTGTTTCCGACCAAATTCTGTACCTTATCCAACAATCCCCATAACTCTTCCATTAATTTTGACAAAGTTATGGACCCTGAATTGGTAAAAAATGTCGTTTTTACATACAATTATATAGGAAAAACACTTCAAAACCTTCTCCGAAACGAAAAGGGCTGCATCTTAGATATTTTGTATGTAGCATCGTCTAGTAGTCCTTTATCAAGTTTACTAGACGGTGGTGGGGGGAGGGTGGTGGTCACATGAGGGTTTGTTGAGCCCCCTGAGACATAACTTAGTAACCGTTGAGATCCCCACTCTATAAACATAAATACACTTACTGGGCATGAACAGACAGATACAACCATCCAACCAGCATAGACACCGGGTTGCTTCCCCACCCCTGGGGACATGGCCCCTCGGTCATAACTTGGAAACCATTGAGATCCCAACTCTATAACCATATATACACTTACTTGGCATGAACAGACGGATATAACCAGCCCACCAGCATAGACCCCGGTCTCCTTCCCCACCCCTGAGGACATAGCCTCTGGGTCATAACTTGTAAACTGTTGAGATCCCTACCCTATAACCATATATACACTTACTGGGCATGAACAGACAGATACAACCATCCAACCAGCATAGACCCCGGACTCCTTTCCCACTCTGGTAAGATAGCCCCTGGGTCATAACTTGTAAACTGTTGAGATCCTTACCCTATAACCATATATATACTTACTGGGCATTAACAGACGGATACAACCATCCAACCAGCATAGACCCTAGGCTTCTTCCCCACCTTTGTGGACCTAGCTCCTGGGTCAAACTTTACAAATAATTTAATTTTTAACCCGACTGAAGGATCTTATGGGTTCAATAGATCAAAGTTCATGGTCACAAATTGCATTTATATGTTGATAGGCTCTTAGAATCAGGTTAATGTTTACGTCCGCATTTCTTAACATGTAAATAACTCAACATTTTTTATCCAGTCATCATCAAACTTACATACTTTGTTATAAATGGGCGATGATTGTATCTATTGAGTTTAAGGTTTTCTTCATGACACTGCATATGCAAATGTGGAAACGTGGCTCCATCATAAATGGAGTGTCTACAATAGAATTTGCAGCAACTCTGCAGTTCTGCAGGTTAGAAGGATCTTAGCCCATTCTCCATATTGTATCTAGATGTAAATGGAGGATGAGCCTGGCATGTTCGTCCCCGTTTGGCGCCATATAACCTTTCTTGTGTTGATGCGCCATAAAACCCCAATTCAATTCAAGATCATTGGATGAAAGGTCAAGGTCACAAAGGGTTCAAATGTCAAATGCATTTACACATACTTTTAACATATTTTCTTCAAATTTTCAACTTATAAAATTTGCCTTATGTATCCTTTGAAAGGGTTATTATTTAATTACCTCATCACAGAAAAATTGTGGCCCTTGATTTAATGAAAATGCCAATGTTTTCCTTCTTGACACATCCAGCTCGCCCCTTTGTTTTCACTTTTTTTATCTGATGGTATGCTGGGTGTATAATTTCTTGTTCTCCGAAAATTCGAAAATTCGAGCTGCGCTGTCCTTTGACAGCTCTTGTTAGAATTTATTATCAAAGCAATTACTCATTTTTCTCGTCTCTCTCACTTTCGTATTTTTCAGATCACGAGAGTTGTTTCCCCTAAGCTGAAGATAATTAAATACTAATCTAAATATGCATGCATTTTTCTTTGTGACTTCAATAAATAAAATGAAAACTGATCACAATAACATAAATTTAAAGAGAAATTACACAGATTATAAGGTAACTGGGAGTATTTCCAAGCATGTAATTATTGATCTAAAATCATTTGGCTTCGAGATTAAGGTTTTTATCCACTATGGGCTTAGTAAAATATTTTAATTCTTACAAAAAATATTCCTCAGTATTCCTCAGTACGGCAATCAGGAAAGCACTTTTCCCAATATTTTAAATGTTAATTTATTGTTTCAGATTTGTGTATCATTCTAACTGGGAAAATATGCATTAAAATTGGGAATTTGTTTCAAGGGGAAAAATAATATAAAGAAAAATCACTGAACTTTATTTACCCATCGACTGCAAATGCGCTCAAATAATAAATAAAATACGGTAGTGGCTAGTGGTATCGATGACTGTCCCATCTCGTATTATTTTATCCTGGTCAGGTTATAGTTAAACAATGGCATTGATACGAAAATAACCAACTGTACAATGATTATCTCCATACAGGATGAGTACGGTACTGCGGCATACAAGACTGTTGAGCTGGATACTTTCCTGGATGACAAGCCCATACAGCACCGAGAGGTCCAAGGATTCGAGTCCAACATGTTCAAGAGCTACTTCAAGACACTCACGTATGTAGTCTGGATTTACATGGATGATAACCGCTCTTGCTTTAAGTGTTTCCGCATGCTTTTCAAATTGCAAATAAACCAGCTCCTTCTTTATCAACAATTAACCAAATTCAAATTTCATAAAATCTTAATGAATTCATTTCACATAGCCAGAGATAGTTCATTTCAGATAGGCAGAGTTAGTTCATTTCCTTAGCCAGAGTTAGTTCATTTCACATAGGCAGAGTTAGTTCATTTCACAAAGGCAGAGTTAGTTCATTCCACATAGGCAGAGTTAGTTCATTTCACATAGGCAGAGTTAGTTCATTTCACATAGGCAGAGTTACCGGTAGTTCATTTCCCTAGGCAGAGTTAGTTCATTTCACATATAGAGGGCTGGTGTGGTGCAGTCGGTAGCACGCCGGATTTGTAACCGGAGGCCCCGGGTTTAATCTTCCGTGGTGCCACTGAGTTTTGTCCGTGTGTTCTTGGGCAAGTCACTTTCCCTTAGCCCCGTCCGTCGGACGATGACGTAAACCAGGCAGTCCCGTGTATCGGTCTATCATCCGAGCACGTAAAGAACCATAGGAATCTATTTGATAATAAGAGTAGGGCAGGTTCCCGTATCCTTCCCCTCTCTGGGGCGGCTCTAAATAACCTATACAGTGTTGATGAGCTGTTAAACAACATTCAATTCATTTCACTTAGGCAAATGTCTAAAATTCAGATGCATGCCCGGTCATCACAAAAGTAATTAAGATATCAATAGGATTGTATAATTTTGGAATCAAAACATGTGAAAAAACATCAATATCTACTGACATTTTACAATTTTGTTAGCAAATTGACTAAAAAATAGTTTATATACATAAATCAGTATTATGAGAGGTGGGGCAGATACCGGCTTCAGGCACGTGAAACCCGAGGAGTACAAGCCACGACTTCTGCACTTCTCTGGCACAAGGAAAAACATTGAGGTCCGAGAGGTGCCACTAGATCGAACCAAACTCAGTTCTGACGATGTCTTCATTCTCGATATGGGAGTCCGGGTGTTCCAGTGGAATGGTGAGGGTGCTAACAAAGATGAAAAAATGAAGGTACATTTTCAGTTTGGACAACAGGGAGTAGTGACTGCTAGATTACGAGAGGGTTTGGTTAAATGTGCTGGTCCTAGTTTGGACTTAAATATAGTTTCCTGTAATTTGTATATCCTTTGAAGCTTGTTTGAGGCAATCTTTATAAATCGCGTAGAGTTTATTCTCGCTACTAAAACATCACAAAGTTTCTGGGAACTAAACAGAGTGATTCATCGGATTATTGACCAATGTGTGATTGTTTCAGTAAATTTAAACCCAAGTAACGCATATCTGGGAACAAGGTGGAATAATTGACCAATCAGATGCATCCGGTTATCCGTCGATAATTGATGCGATTTGTGATGTATATAAAATATCTACTGGGTGGCCCACATCCGTTTATCGCTTGGTTTAACCAGAGGGACGGTTGTAAATCTGAATAGAGAGTGGTGATGTTGAAATGACACAGTTTTGTGTTGCATTGCCTTTGTCCTCACTGTAGCTAGCTAGTGGCCTAGTAAATAGCTATATACATTCCATATTAACAGTTTCCTCTTCCAAATTGTCTGCATATCTACTTCTATTTTTGTAGGCCATGCAGTTCCTCGGTGAGTTGAAGAGTGAACGATCTGGGCGAGCCAAAGCGGAAACGCTGGACGAAGGTGATACCGATAAAGATGTAAGTTTGTCTGTAACCTATCCATTTTCTTGTCTAAACCTTCGCCTCTCGCTGCGGGCTCGAATCCCACCGGGATCGCGACTTGTAAGTGAGGAAGTGTCGATTCTTATGGATGGCGGGAGGTATACATTACTAGATCTACCCAGGAAAAGTGGGTGGTCTGCCTCCACCATAAAAAATCAACCGTCATATATAACCTTGCATTATGTTGAAAATGATGTAAAACACCATACAAACAAACAAAACAAACCATTTTCCTGTCAGTTGTAGTTGCATATCCATCCTCTGTTGGCCATTTTCAATAAATAGCCACATATTTTTTAGTTTAAAAAATAATAGCCAACTTTGACGCGTCGTCGTAAGAGGTTGACCTCTCCCTCTATTTTAGAACCAGGCAACCTATTTTTTAGATGAATTGACAAATAGACCACTAAATGACAACAGTTATTTATTTATTTCATTTAATAGAAAAAATATTTATACTTCCCTGGGGCAGTTATATTTTCACTGACTGTCAGGGAATTTATGTGCTGCAGTGGCCTAATATGTGTGACTGAGTAGCAAAGGTACTATGTAATAAAATCATGAGACCGCTTACACAAAGAAATAATTGACATAATTTTCGGTTTCTGTGTAGAACTAGGACATATCATAACTGATAAATATCATAATTAGGGAGAAACTCATACTGCAAATTGTGTGTAGCCTCTGATTACACACAAACTGTTTTAATCCATTTAATAAACTTGCAACAGCAAAAAAACGATCTTGTTTACCTATGTCGGCCGCCATTTTGAATATCTTTGTTGGTCATGTGACCAGCATGTGTGACTCAAAGATGAGCTTCTTTTGTGAATAATAAAACGTATTTTAACAGTAATTCAGTCAGTAATGTTTGACTTTTAAATTTAATTAACAGAAAACAAACAACACCAAAATTATATATAAAGACAAAGAATGGTCACATAATCAGTAGATCAGATCAGCAGTGAAATTATGATGCAAAGATTCACCGATTGGGTAATCGTAGTAAGAGAAGTACAGGATTGGTTGCATTTATAACTAGGTCATTCAAGCATGGCTACCATGTCAACAACAGCTGTGAAAGGTGTGATATGCCAATTATTGAAATAACAGCACTAATTGTCAAACGTGACGATTTCACAGGAGGCGTGAGGGAATTACAGGATGTTTATTTGGTCATTTGATAGCCTGTGGCTTGATATAGTAAATTTTTTCAAAGGGTAATTATCAGCCAGACAATTTTTTATTTTTTTTTGAAAAAAAATAATTGCCACTTTTTGTCGACAATTCTTTGAAATAATCGACATTAAGATAAAATAATCGAAAATGTCGGTAATGTCTGCTGACAGCGTGAGCGCTGCATGATACCTACCCACCTTTCCATCTATATTTCACAAAATAATTTAATACCCCAGCTGCCACAGGGATAATGGTGGATACTGGATAGTATATAATTAATTAAATTCCCTTGTTTCCCCATGCAGCAGAAGTTTAACACGACCATACCATTGAATAAGGAGGAAGGCTTTTTGAACAACGATCAAATGTTAAGTCATCTTTGTACCATCTGCATAAATTCATAGAAATTCTCAATTATTTCACGTGCAGCACGAGTTTTACAAAAGCCTGTGTGAGGAGGCGGACGACAGCGCTGATGACTTTGTGGCCAAGGACACCCAGAAGGAACTCTATCGTCTCTCAGATGCCAGTGGGAAAATAGCCTTTAAAATGGAGAAAAAGGGCGACGTCAGCCAGGGCGACTTCGATACCAAGGTAATCTGATATGATAAGGTTTTACAGGTCAAGATTCTAATTTAATTTAAAAACAGACTCAAAACATTTAGATGCAAAATTAGGAGTACATGCTTAAGTGGTGTAAATGTTCTATGGGATCCGGGTGTTTCTCAGCGAAAATTACATTTCTATGGGTGAAAGATCAATGTTGCTGTCAGTGAAAGAAGTTCGTAATCACCTATGTTTTTAAATAACTCGAAACACAAAAATAACTAACTTACGATTTAGAGTCATGATGTCGATATTGTGTTGAGAAGATTAGCCGCAAATGTTCAACAAAGGAAAACTGTTCAACCATAATAAACAAGGTACCTTTAATATTATCTTTGTTAAATGGAAATATAATATGAAATATTATCTTAGTAATAACTCATAAAACTGATGCCATTTGATAAAAAAACATCTTTAATAGCAAAAATGAAACTCAGTAAGACTCGTAAAATATAAATAAAAAATCAACTTGTTTCATGTTCTCATTATGAAACAAACACTCATTCAAGATTGTCTATTTTATCAGTTCAAGACTAAGTATACACCTGTTATACATCAATTTAAAATTTGAAACAAGTACAAACTTCAGCTTGGTATATTTGCCATATTATTAACAACTCTCACATGATCATCACATGACTGTCACATGATCTTGCAGGATGTGTTTATCATGGATACGAAGAAGGATTTGTTTGTGTGGATTGGGAAGGGCACCAGTCAAACAGAACGTAAGATGGCAATGAGCTACGCACATGTAAGTATTATTTTAGGTATACGGACAAAATTCCCTCCGGACATAATCCCCTTCGCTCAAATTTGCACAGGTGGACAGAATCCCCTTCATGATTTTGCAAGGGTGGACAGAATCCCCTTCATGATTTTGCAAGCGTGGACAAAACCCCCCTTCAGACAAAAATTCCCTTATGCATGTATTTATTTATTTCTGCATAATACTGCAAAGATATAAAAAATAAATATGCATATAGTTTAATCAAATTAAATAACTTATTTCTGCATAATGCTTTTAAATTAAAGATATAAAATATGAATATGCATATAGTGGATTTTTCATCAAAGTCAAGTCAAACAAAGAAATTATTCAACAAATTGAAAAAATTTAATGTATCTCTTTGAAAGAACAAACTGTGAAATTTATAAACAAACACATTATTAAAGAAATTATGAAATATAAGGATAACTGATTGCACATGCATGGTGATAATTAAGACAATCATTAATGATTAAACAATTTAGCTAATTAATGATTAGCACAATAAGTATTAATTAGCACAAATGAACAAACAAGGAATTAAAGTGATGACAATCAAGGCATTCTAGACATAATTATTGGATTACTATAGATTACTATAAATGTACTTTTACCTTTGATACCTATAATTGGATTAAATTGGTATTATTAGCACAATACATTGTACAAACAAACAAAATAATTAGAAAATAATTGCCATTTTATTTATTTTGCATTGTTGTTTCATGCATGTTACATGTTTTTGATTCAGACTAAATCTATGTGGGAATATCAAAATTAAAATTATTAAATAATGATTGCATTTTGTTGTTTTTTATAGTAAGAGTTTGACTGAATTGAAAAAAAATTGCAGTTGTGAATAAACATAATTAGCATCACAGGAACATTTGAAACAAACAGAGAGTTTGTTAATGTTAATTTTATAAAAAATTCTTATGTTTAAAAAATTAAAGATTTAGGGAATTTTTGTCTGAAGGGGGTTTTGTCCACCCTTTCAAAATCATGAAGGGGATTCTGTCCACCCTTGCAAAATCATGAAGGGGATTCTGTCCACCCTTGTAAAACTGTGAAGGGGATTCTGTCCACCTGTGCAAATTAGAGTGAAGGGGATTCTGTCCGGAGGGGATTTTGTCCTACATTCATTATTTTAAGGTCTTTTTAATGACTGTTCTATTGTCTGTTAATTGAATGTAGGTTTCAAATATATGTTCAATAAAATGGCGTATTGAACGACGGTTTCAATAAAAATATTATTAGATGTTAAATTTATGAATATAGGGTTAAATAGTAGTCTGTACTGCTGGATTTTGAGACAGTAGATGTACAGTTTAGCAGTGCCCCAGATAACTTTTGACCTAATAGGGTATTTCACTCCATTTTAGCAGTGCCCCAGATAACTTTTGACCTAATAGGGTATTTCACTCATCAAATTAAAATTAATTGAGTGAAAATCAAATCCTAAAAAAAAAGTGAGGAAATTTCTACCTCAACAGAAGATGCATTTAAGGCATTTTTCAGTGCCAACCTCATTAACTTCCAACCACGGAAAAGTTTGTTTCCGAGACAAGAAAACCTTGTTACCATCGTAGAGCTTATTTACTGGGTTTTTCGATTCAACCTGTCAAACTGCATTAGAGACAATGTCCTTGATTATCGTCTTTACAAAATTCTCCTTATTCGGTGTGAAAAAGCTCAGAATTGAGCTATTTGGTGCTATGGAAGTTTTTTTCCATCCAAGTGATGAAATTTTAGTGGGTGATTTATCCCGAAAACGCTTGAATTTTATTTATGGTTAGTGGTAAAAGCCGGTTGAATATGTGGGATCTGCTGCTACGTCAGGACGACTGTAGCAAGTCTTATATCTGGGCTTCTAAATGAATGAAAATTGTCATACCTTTTATTATATAAGATGATAAAACAGTTTGAATAAATTAAAAAAAATAGTTTAAATAAAACAAAGCATAACCAATTTTATAGAAATGAAAACGCCAGGATTAAATTTATAAATGCCAAATCGTCTCGGATATAGGTTGTGTTTAATCTAAGTGGTCTAACTGAACAAGAAATTAGAATGAAATTCGATTATTTTATTCTCTTTTGGGAAAAAAACCCCATTAAAGTTGTCCTCCCATAGCACAACCTCGGCATATGAAAAACGCCCGGCTTTTACCACTAACCCGGTGAACTTGGAAAGCGCCAGACAACTCGGACGACGCAAATAATAGTCTGGTTTAGTAACGCTTTATACTGCTCAGTGCGAGTTTTAACTGGTTGATTTTAACGATAATACAGGTGGAAACAGTCAGTTGTTTTACCGGATGTTTACAGTGAAACTTATACGCTTTGAAATGAAAAGTTTTGAGTGAAAGGTAAATAGCTTGCGTATCCAGTACGCATGTCCAGAAAAATAATTCCGTATTTGGCTATTTTATTTGTGTAAAATAAGCAGATGTTTATTGTCAACAGGATAGCCCCATTTTGCACACTTTATTTAACCAGGGAACACATCTAAAGCTTTTAAAACTGTCCCAATCAACGGTCAGTAGTCATTCCATGTGGGTTGCTATCTTGTCTTATTTAACATCAATTTGTTTACATGGTAAAATGATGTTGTCCAGTGAAATACAACATTATATCTGTCATCCATTCAAAATGAGTGTTTTATCTGAACCTTGTTAAAATTATGTTGCAAATTTGAATGGCTCAGTCTGTCAGAATCAGGTGTCATTCTTCTAGCATAGCCCAAAATTAGCAAACTGCCTATTGGAGTGCACTGTGATGGAATGATTTGGGAACGTCAAATGTTTCAAAATGTTGAATTTTACCATTTTATCCTTTGATATTTAATTTTTAACAGATATTTGTAAAGTGATTTAACGTAGAGAAAAAAGTACCTGAACTGATTGATCTGGCATTAACCCATTTGACAAAAAACATCATTTGATATAATTGATATATTTTGATGGTTTTCACTGCCAATAGCATATTTAAAATGATACTATATAATTAATTTGTATATTTTGGAATGTAATTCCTGTTTACTTCCATAACCTTTCAGTGTTTGTATCATTTGTTGACTGGCACTTATTTCTTATTTTTTTGTTATTTTCTTAAATTTCATTTTTCTTCAGGATTTCTTGATGAAGACGGACCACCCTCTGATTCCCATCACTTGTTTGGCGGAAGGCGGCCGTCGAAACAAAGAATTCGAGTCGGCATTAGCAGCATAGAATCTGACGTCGACAGAATGTACCCATGATGTTTATACATAACATTTTCATTTAATAATGCCAGCATGTATTGGCTGACAGTACAGTTAACTTCTTTTCTGATATCTGAGTCGTCTGCAAAGTGGCTTTAATACCGAAAGTGAGAGCAATATCATTAAAAAAAAAGTCTTCTGCAAAAATTAATTTTTAGCAGAGTTTTGTGTTGGAAATTACTGACATTTTATAAAAGGACTTTAATATTCGGCCAACTTTTGTTGGTTTCTTTTTGTCTTTCTAATATAATAGCAATACTAACTTTTATATTTTTTTTCTATAGGTTTAATGCTGAGCATACTTTGCATTTGTATTTGTTGTTTAAGATTTAGTTAGTTGTTTATATATTTTCGTAAGCAATAATTGTTTTACTCGTTTTGCTTTTTGTTTTACGTTTATCAATACTTTTGTTTATCAGTATAATGTTAACACAATAAATGGGACCAATGTTAACATTTACATATCAAAATTTACATCTTGGTATTTTATTGCCAATGCATAAAAGGCAAACAATGCGAATATTATTTTGCATTTACCATTACTAGTCGATAAAATAAGAAACAGTCTGATACGTACATAAGAAGCAGGACTAATTTTCTAATCTTTTTTAGAAGAAAAAAAATGTGATTCACAAAATAGAATATTCAGGCATGTGCAGAAGATTTACAGTTCACATCGTTTCATATTTTAAAAATAATTATTTTTACATTGACGGCAGGGGGCAGGCGTTTAGCATTGGTCAACGAAAATGCTCTGTAAACAAATATTTTTGAGAAATCTGTTTAACTAACATGCTTAAGGCTTTGTGCAATCTATATTCAATTTGATCAAAGTATTACAACCAATGTCTGCCACATACACGGATCATATCCTGATGGCACATATTCCCTAGGTGCAATCCGGGACGAGACGCCGCTCACCGCTGCGGGTTTGAATCCCTCTGGGAGCTCAACTTGTAAGTGAGAAAGTGTTGATTCTTACGGCTGGTCGGAGGTATATGGTACTGGTTCTACCCACGAATAAGTATGCTAAAAATGACCTAAAACACCATTCAAACAAACAAACAAACAATCAGAGACATGGAGGTAGTTCGTATATGTCGCTATCATCAAGCAACGTCGTGATCATTATGAAGAATATCTGAACTTTGTGTTGTGTACAAGTATATCACAAGCATCACCAGAAGACGAGGGGTGGTCCCTAAACATAAACAAGAAAGCATTGAATAGCTGCCTACCATAAGGCATTGCAAACTGTTTGAATATCTGCCTACCTGAAGGCATTGCAAATTGTTTGAATATCTGCCTACCATAAATTGTCCAAATGCCTGCAAGCTGTCACTCTAACAAGGATGCACTAAACAGTGTCAGACAACACACTAGGGTATTTGTTATACCATTTAGTCTGTGTGCCTAGCTGTGGGAATCGTAGCTTGTATGGTTTTATATTCTTTGCCTACCATAAAGCTATGACGCGACCTATAGAAGTAATATATCGGAAGGTAGAAATGCGGGACGACTCATCCTCACTTCTGAAGACATCACGCAATTTGTATAAACGACCGCCATATTTCAACTGACTAAACCTTAAATACCACACGTCCATGCATAAAACTCATCAAAGAAAAGGATGGCGTGCCAATTTAATTACTTTTTGTAACGATCATTTATTTTCCGACATGTTTTTTGTGAATCAATATTCCCTCTCGAAATATCTCTCTCTCGTCTTAAATCTTGTTTTGTATTTGGAAATTTAGTTTTGTGCATGTACGTTAGGTTTAGCAAATAAAATATGGCTGTTTTTGCAGACATTGCTTGATGTCTTCAGAAAAATCACCGGAAAGTGGGATGTTTGCTATAGGCTGCATCATAGCTCTATGGTAGGATAATACAAGCTATGATTCTCACAGATATTGTGCGCCATACTGCTGGATATGATCTGTAGACTCCTGTAGTTTGTAGTTTATACATGTACTGATCTGTAGTTAAGTTTATACCCGACATGCATTCAGTTTCTATTTCACTTACATTCCATAAAAGATAAACTGAACGACTGTTAATAAAAACATCAGCTGATGTTGTTAAGTCTTGATAGCCGTTTACCATGCAACCATGGGTAGAAAGGACGCCATTTTGTTAACATGTTTTCTGGTTTAGTTGCTTACCATTTCATCTAGAACAAAATAGTTTTCTGTTCGCTAGGAACTGAACACATGTCGGTATACAAAATCAATAGCCTTTTACATAGCGGCACTTGTAACTTTTTGACAAATCTGTCTTACCAGTTTTCTATTCGTATATATTTATTGTATTTTTTTGAATAATTGTGTGATAAGTGATGTAATTTAATCCATCTTTATATCAGATTCAAGGCAAGTGCATCAACTTTAGGCTTTTCAGGTTGTTTTTTGACTGCATTTAGTGGATTTTTAGCCTTGAGATTTCAAAGAAGTTTTTATTACATGTGTATCTTACTTTAAATCACACTGTCAGATGTGATATCTACATGAAAATGTTTGCTACCTCTCTAAATATGTTGTGCCTTTTTTTATATCTCATTAATACCCCTATGTTCACCTTTTTTAATTCAACTTCAAGGTTTGTCCTAAATAAAATGATTGTATACAGCATATTTCGAAACATGCCAAATAAAATTGAATTGAATTGAATTGGATTTTATAGTCGCACCAACAGCTAAGGTCATATGGAGACTTTTTCAGTTTCGTTTGGTGGAGGAAGACCCTGGGTGCACCTCCGGGCAATTTTTGTGGACGGGCGGGCACCTGGGTAGAACCACCGACGTTCCTCAAGCCAGCTGGATACAAGGGAAATGGAATACAGATGTTTCAGTGTATAACCCAAACATGAGCTCTGTTTTGAGTTTTATCTATAAGTCACATATAATTGTCGGGAATATCTGATAAATAATCTACACAAATCTGGAGTACATAAAAATTATACATATTTTTTGTTCAGAAAACGTGAGTTTTTTCCTTTTACAATCAAGTGCTACTCTATTTATAATATACATGTATACATGTAATATATCTATGTTTAACTAATAAAGCATTCTCTGAAAACAATTGTTCGTTGTTCAGTTTAATTTTTGTGCCCAGGGGTGTAGCTTCCTATAGGCCGTGTAGGCCGTGGCCTACACTTTTTTCTGAGAAATCGAAAAAATAAAAATGCCAAAAATGCAATAAAAATCAGATAAACTGTAAACTAGTACTTCGTGTTAATATAAATAACATTAAATTACTTTAAATGTTTTCAGCTTCTTTTTAGTTATAAGATATATAATTTACTGTAAAAAGTAAGGATATTGATGCTCTTATAGACATATTCACCGGTACGAAATATACACCAAAACGCACCTCCGACAGTCTTGTTGAAAAAATAATTCAGGGGGAGCATGCCCCCGCACCCCACTAGAACTCGGCCTACAAATCATAATCAGCCAAGCTACGCCCCTGGTTCTCATCAGTTGGGTCGCGGGCAAGAATAGGGCCACTGCTTATCCAGACAGAGGGGTAAAGTCCCCCTGAATTTATGTTCTTTTTGTCATTTTTGCCATAATTTATTCATTAAAGATCTTCATCTCTCTATTCTTTCAGTTGCTACTTGAGTGTTTACGATAGAATGTGCAGCAACTCTGCAGTTCTGCAGGTGAGAAGGTTCTAGGCCCATTCTGAATAGTTTTATCTAGATGTAAAGAGAGTGGGTCTGGAAAGTTCATTCCTGTTGGTGCCATAAGTATAGCCTGTATCTGTTTGTGTTGGTGAGTGGGCCTGGAAAGTTCATTCCTGTTGGTGCCATAATTATAGCCTGTATCTGTTTGTGTTAGTGAGTGGGCCTGGAAAGTTCATTCTGGTTGGTGCCATAATTATAGCCTGTTTGTGTTGGTGAGTAGGCATGGAAAGTCATTCCTGTTGGTGCCATAATTATAGCCTGTTTGTGTTGGTGATTCGGCCTGGAAAGTTCATTCCTGTTGGTGCCATAATTATAGCCTGTTTGTGTTGGTGAGTGGGCCTGGAAAGTTCATTCCTGATGGTGCCATAATAATAGCCTGTTTGTGTTGGTGAGTAGGCCTGGAAAGTTCATTCCTGATGGTGCCATAATTATAGCCTGTTTGTGTTGGTGGGTGGGCCTGGAAAGTTCATTCCTGTTGGTGCCATATTTGTAACCTGTTTGTGTTGGTGAGTTGGCCCCTGTTGGTGCCATAATTATAGCCTGTAACTGTTTGTGTTGGTGAGTGTGCCTGGAAAGTTCATTCCTGTTGGTGCCATAATTATAGCCTGTTTGTGTTGGCAAGTGGGCCTGGAAAGTTCATTCCTGTTGGGTGCCATATTTATAACCTGTTTGTGTTGGTGAGTGGGCCTGGAAAGTTCATTCCTGTTGGTGCCATAATTATAACCCGTGTGTGGGTGAGTGGGCCTGGAATGTTCATTCCTGTTGGTGCCATAAAACCCGTTTGTGTTGGTATGCTGTGAAACCCAATACAAGTGAGAACAGGTGATTGCTTCCAAGAATCTTTCACACGGGCAGTCGAGACGGGGCATTCCAACCCAAGATGGAGTTTTTTTGATACAAACTGAGGCTCTGCCGAGTATCAGCTATTTTTATACAAACTGAGGCTCTGCCGAGTATCTGGTACACATTATCAAACCAAGGCTCTGTCAGATATCTGGTATGCAAGTAGCTGTGAGAATCATTGCTCTTAACTGGAGTCGCAATTGAATTGAATTGGGGTTTTAAGGCACACCAACACATGAAAGGTTATATGGCGCCTAACAGGAATGAACATGCCAGGCTCATCCTCCATGTACATCGAGATAAAATATGGAGAACGGGCCTAGAACCTTCTCACCCTGAACTGCCGAGTTGCTGCAAATTCTGTTGTAGACACTCCATTTACGCTGGAGCCACGTTTGTTTTTCTGCCAATGCTCTAGTGATGTGAGCGAGATGGCACCTGAAACAATGCAGGGATCATGATGAAGACCTTTAATGAACATGAACAAAACATTATAAAATGAACATGAATTTAGGGGGATTCTACCCCTCTGCCTACCCCTCCAAGGGATCTGCAGTGGCCCTATTCTTTGCCCTGTAACCAAATTGGGCCCCCGGGAACCACATGGGTTAACTGGCGTCTCAAACCGAGTATCTGATACGCAAGTATCTGTGATAATTATAGCTCTTATTGAGTCTCAAACCGAGCCTCTGCTGAGTATCTGATACGCAAGTATCTGTGATAATTATAGCTCTTATTGAGTCGCAAACCGAGGCTCTGCCGAGTATCTGATATGCAAGTATCTGTGATAATTATGGCTCTTATTGAGTCTCAAACCGAGGCTCTGCCGAGTATCTGATATGCAAGTATCTGTGATAATTATGGCTCTTATTGAGTCTCAAACCGAGGCTCTGCCGAGTATCTGATATGCAAGTATCTGTGATAATTATAGCTCTTGTTGAGTCTCAAACCGAGGCTCTGCCGAGTATCTGATATGCAAGTATCTGTGATAATTATGGCTCTTATTGAGTCTCAAACCGAGGCTCTGCCGAGTATCTGATATGCAAGTATCTGTGATAATTATGGCTCTTATTGAGTCTCAAACCGAGGCTCTGCCGAGTATCTGATATGCAAGTATCTGTGATAATTATGGCTCTTGTTGAGTCTCAAACCGAGCCTCTGCCGAGTATCTGATATGCAAGTATCTGTGATAATTATGGCTCTTATTGAGTCTCAAACCGAGGCTCTGCCGAGTATCTGATATGCAAGTATCTGTGATAATTATGGCTCTTGTTGAGTCTCAAACCGAGCCTCTGCCGAGTATCTGATATGCAAGTATCTGTGATAATTATAGCTCTTATTGAGTCTCAAACCGAGGCTCTGCCGAGTATCTGATATGCAAGTATCTGTGATAATTATGGCTCTTATTGAGTCTCAAACCGAGGCTCTGCCGAGTATCTGATATGCAAGTATCTGTGATAATTATGGCTCTTGTTGAGTCTCAAACCGAGCCTCTGCCGAGTATCTGATATGCAAGTATCTGTGATAATTATAGCTCTTATTGAGTCTCAAACCGAGGCTCTGCCGAGTATCTGATATGCAAGTATCTGTGATAATTATAGCTCTTATTGAGTCTCAAACCGAGGCTCTGCCGAGTATCTGATATGCAAGTATCTGTGATAATTATGGCTCTTATTGAGTCTCAAACCGAGGCTCTGCCGAGTATCTGATATGCAAGTATCTGTGATAATTATGGCTCTTGTTGAGTCTCAAACCGAGGCTCTGCCGAGTATCTGATATGCAAGTATCTGTGATAATTATGGCTCTTATTGAGTCTCAAACCGAGGCTCTGCCGAGTATCTGATATGCAAGTATCTGTGATAATTATGGCTCTTGTTGAGTCTCAAACCGAGGCTCTGCCGAGTATCTGATATGCAAGTATCTGTGATAATTATGGCTCTTATTGAGTCTCAAACCGAGGCTCTGCCGAGTATCTGATATGCAAGTATCTGTGATAATTATGGCTCTTATTGAGTCTCAAACCGAGGCTCTGCCGAGTATCTGATATGCAAGTATCTGTGATAATTATGGCTCTTGTTGAGTCTCAAACCGAGCCTCTGCCGAGTATCTGATATGCAAGTATCTGTGATAATTATGGCTCTTATTGAGTCTCAAACCGAGGCTCTTCCGAGTATCTGATATGCAAGTATCTGTGATAATTATGGCTCTTGTTAAGTCTCAAACCGAGCCTCTGCCGAGTATCTGATATGCAAGTATCTGTGATAATTATAGCTCTTATTGAGTCTCAAACCGAGGCTCTGCCGAGTATCTGATATGCAAGTATCTGTGATAATTATGGCTCTTATTGAGTCTCAAACCGAGGCTCTGCCGAGTATCTGATATGCAAGTATCTGTGATAATTATGGCTCTTGTTGAGTCTCAAACCGAGGCTCTGCCGAGTATCTGATATGCAAGTATCTGTGATAATTATGGCTCTTATTGAGTCTCAAACCGAGGCTCTGCCGAGTATCTGATATGCAAGTATCTGTGATAATTATGGCTCTTGTTGAGTCTCAAACCGAGGCTCTGCCGAGTATCTGATATGCAAGTATCTGTGATAATTATGGCTCTTATTGAGTCTCAAACCGAGGCTCTGCCGAGTATCTGATATGCAAGTATCTGTGATAATTATGGCTCTTGTTGAGTCTCAAACCGAGCCTCTGCCGAGTATCTGATATGCAAGTATCTGTGATAATTATGGCTCTTATTGAGTCTCAAACCGAGGCTCTGCCGAGTATCTGATATGCAAGTATCTGTGATAATTATGGCTCTTGTTAAGTCTCAAACCGAGCCTCTGCCGAGTATCTGATATGCAAGTATCTGTGATAATTATGGCTCTTATTGAGTCTCAAACCGAGGCTCTGCCGAGTATCTGATATGCAAGTATCTGTGATAATTATGGCTCTTATTGAGTCTCAAACCGAGGCTCTGCCGAGTATCTGATATGCAAGTATCTGTGATAATTATGGCTCTTGTTGAGTCTCAAACCGAGCCTCTGCCGAGTATCTGATATGCAAGTATCTGTGATAATTATGGCTCTTATTGAGTCTCAAACCGAGGCTCTGCCGAGTATCTGATATGCAAGTATCTGTGATAATTATGGCTCTTGTTGAGTCTCAAACCGAGCCTCTGCCGAGTATCTGATATGCAAGTATCTGTGATAATTATAGCTCTTATTGAGTCTCAAACCGAGGCTCTGCCGAGTATCTGATACGCAAGTATCTGTGATAATTATGGCTCTTATTGAGTCTCAAACCGAGGCTCTGCCGAGTATCTGATACGCAAGTATCTGTGATAATTATGGCTCTTATTGAGTCTCAAACCGAGGCTCTGCCGAGTATCTGATACGCAAGTATCTGTGATAATTATGGCTCTTGTTGAGTCTCAAACCGAGCCTCTGCCGAGTATCTGATATGCAAGTATCTGTGATAATTATGGCTCTTATTGAGTCTCAAACCGAGGCTCTGCCGAGTATCTGATATGCAAGTATCTGTGATAATTATGGCTCTTATTGAGTCTCAAACCGAGGCTCTGCCGAGTATCTGATACGCAAGTATCTGTGATAATTATGGCTCTTATTGAGTCTCAAACCGAGGCTCTGCCGAGTATCTGATACGCAAGTATCTGTGATAATTATGGCTCTTATTGAGTCTCAAACCGAGGCTCTGCCGAGTATCTGATACGCAAGTATCTGTGATAATTATGGCTCTTGTTGAGTCTCAAACCGAGGCTCTTCCGAGTATCTGATATGCAAGTATCTGTGATAATTATGGCTCTTGTTGAGTCTCAAACCGAGGCTCTGCCGAGTATCTGATATGCAAGTATCTGTGATAATTATGGCTCTTATTGAGTCTCAAACCGAGGCTCTGCCGAGTATCTGATATGCAAGTCTCTGTGATAATTATGGCTCTTATTGAGTCTCAAACCGAGGCTCTGCCGAGTATCTGATATGCAGAGTCTGTGATAATTATGGCTCTTATTGAGTCTCAAACCGAGGCTCTGCCGAGTATCTGATATGCAAGTATCTGTGATAATTATGGCTCTTATTGAGTCTCAAACCGAGGCTCTGCCGAGTATCTGATACGCAAGTATCTGTGATAATTATAGGCTCGTATTGAGTCTCAAACCGAGGCTCTGCCGAGTATCTGATATGCAAGTATCTGTGATAATTATGGCTCTTATTGAGTCTCAAACCGAGGCTCTGCCGAGTATCTGATATGCAAGTATCTGTGATAATTATGGCTCTAATTGAGTCTCAAACCGAGGCTCTGCCGAGTATCTGATATGCAAGTATCTGTGATAATTATGGCTCTTGTTGAGTCTCAAATCGAGGCTCTGCCGAGTATCAGATATGCAAGTATCTGTGATAATTATGGCTCTTGTTGAGTCTCAAACCGAGGCTCTGCCGAGTATCAGATATGCAAGTATCTGTGATAATTATGGCTCTTGTTGAGTCTCAAACCGAGGCTCTGCCGAGTATCTGATATGCAAGTATCTGTGATAATTATAGCTCTTGTTGAGTCTCAAACCGAGGCTCTGCCGAGTATCTGATATGCAAGTATCTGTGATAATTATGGCTCTTGTTGAGTCTCAAACCGAGGCTCTGCCGAGTACCTGATATGCAAGTATCTGTGATAATTATGGCTCTTGTTGAGTCTCAAACCGAGGCTCTGCCGAGTATCTGATATGCAAGTATCTGTGATAATTATGGCTCTTGTTGAGTCTCACACCGAGCCTCTGCCGAGTATCTGATATGCAAGTATCTGTGATAATTATGGCTCTTGTTGAGTCTCAAACCGAGGCTCTGCCGAGTATCTGATATGCAAGTATCTGTGATAATTATGGCTCTTATTGAGTCTCAAACCGAGGCTCTGCCGAGTATCTGATATGCAAGTATCTGTGATAATTATGGCTCTTGTTGAGTCTCAAACCGAGCCTCTGCCGAGTATCTGATATGCAAGTATCTGTGATAATTATGGCTCTTGTTGAGTCTCAAACCGAGCCTCTGCCGAGTATCTGATATGCAAGTATCTGTGATAATTATAGCTCTTATTGAGTCGCAAACCGAGGCTCTGCCGAGTATCTGATATGCAAGTATCTGTGATAATTATGGCTCTTGTTGAGTCTCAAACCGAGGCTCTGCCGAGTATCTGATATGCAAGTATCTGTGATAATTATGGCTCTTGTTGGAGTCTCAAACCGAGGCTCTGCCGAGTATCTGATATGCAAGTATCTGTGATAATTATGGCTCTTGTTGAGTCTCAAACCGAGGCTCTGCCGAGTATCTGATATGCAAGTATCTGTGATAATTATGGCTCTTATTGAGTCGCAAACCGAGGCTCTGCCGAGTATCTGATATGCAAGTATCTGTGATAATTATGGCTCTTATTGAGTCTCAAACCGAGGCTCTGCCGAGTATCTGATATGCAAGTATCTGTGATAATTATGGCTCTTGTTGAGTCTCAAACCGAGGCTCTGCCGAGTATCTGATATGCAAGTATCTGTGATAATTATGGCTCTTGTTGAGTCTCAAACCGAGGCTCTGCCGAGTATCTGATATGCAAGTATCTGTGATAATTATAGCTCTTGTTGAGTCTCAAACCGAGGCTCTGCCGAGTATCTGATATGCAAGTATCTGTGATAATTATGGCTCTTGTTGAGTCTCAAACCGAGGCTCTGCCGAGTATCTGATATGCAAGTATCTGTGATAATTATAGCTCTTGTTGAGTCTCAAACCGAGGCTCTGCCGAGTATCTGATATGCAAGTATCTGTGATAATTATGGCTCTTCTTGAGTCTCAAACCGAGGCTCTGCCGAGTATCTGATATGCAAGTATCTGTGATAATTATGGCTCTTGTTGAGTCTCAAACCGAGCCTCTGCCGAGTATCTGATATGCAAGTATCTGTGACAATTATGGCTCTTGTTGAGTCTCAAACCGAGCCTCTGCCGAGTATCTGATATGCAAGTATCTGTGATAATTATAGCTCTTGTTGAGTCTCTAACCGAGGCTCTGCCGAGTATCTGATATGCAAGTATCTTTGATAATTATGGCTCTTATTGAGTCTCAAACCGAGGCTATGCCGAGTATCTGATATGCAAGTATCTGTGATAATTATGGCTCTTGTTGAGTCTCAAACCGAGGCTCTGCCGAGTATCTGATATGCAAGTATCTGTGATAATTATGGCTCTTATTGAGTCTCAAACCGAGGCTCTGCCGAGTATCTGATATGCAAGTATCTGTGATAATTATGGCTCTTGTTGAGTCTCAAACCGAGCCTCTGCCGAGTATCTGATATGCAAGTATCTGTGATAATTATGGCTCTTGTTGAGTCTCAAACCGAGCCTCTGCCGAATATCTGATATGCAAGTATCTGTGATAATTATGGCTCTTATTGAGTCGCAAACCGAGGCTCTGCCGAGTATCTGATATGCAAGTATCTGTGATAATTATGGCTCTTATTGAGTCGCAAACCGAGGCTCTGCCGAGTATCTGATATGCAAGTATCTGTGATAATTATGGCTCTTATTGGGTCTCAAACCGAGGCTCTGCCGAGTATCTGATATGCAGAGTCTGTGGTAATTATAGCTCTTATTGAGTCTCAAACCGAGCCTCTGCCGAGTATCTGATATGCAAGTATCTGTGATAATTATGGCTCTTGTTGAGTCTCAAACCGAGCCTCTGCCGAGTATCTGATATGCAAGTATCTGTGATAATCATGGCTCTTGTTGAGTCTCAAACCGAGCCTCTGCCGAGTATCTGATATGCAAGTATCTGTGATAATTATGGCTCTTGTTGAGTCTCAAACCGAGGCTCTGCCGAGTATCTGATATGCAAGTATCTGTGATAATTATGGCTCTTGTTGAGTCTCAAACCGAGCCTCTGCCGAGTATCTGATATGCAAGTATCTGTGATAATTATGGCTCTTGTTGAGTCTCAAACCGAGGCTCTGCCGAGTATCTGATATGCAAGTATCTGTGATAATTATGGCTCTTGTTGAGTCTCAAACCGAGGCTCTGCCGAGTATCTGATATGCAAGTATCTGTGATAATTATGGCTCTTGTTGAGTCTCAAACCGAGGCTCTGCCAAGTATCTGATATGCAAGTATCTGTGATAATTATGGCTCTTATTGAGTCTCAAACCGAGGCTCTGCCGAGTATCTGATATGCAAGTATCTGTGATAATTATGGCTCTTATTGAGTCTCAAACCGAGCCTCTGCCGAGTATCTGATATGCAAGTATCTGTGATAATTATAGCTCTTGTTGAGTCTCAAACCGAGCCTCTGCCGAGTATCTGATATGCAAGTATCTGTGATAATTATGGCTCTTGTTGAGTCTCAAACCGAGCCTCTGCCGAGTATCTGATATGCAAGTATCTGTGATAATTATGGCTCTTGTTGAGTCTCAAACCGAGCCTCTGCCGAGTATCTGATATGCAAAACCGAGGCTCTGCCGAGTATCTGATATGCAAGTATCTGTGATAATTATGGCTCTTATTGAGTCTCAAACCGAGGCTCTGCCGAGTATCTGATATGCAAGTATCTGTGATAATTATGGCTCTTATTGAGTCTCAAACCGAGGCTCAGCCGAGTATCTGATATGCAGAGTCTGTGGTAATTATAGCTCTTGTTGAGTCTCAAACCGAGGCTCTGCCGAGTATCTGATATGCAAGTATCTGTGATAATTATGGCTCTTGTTGAGTCTCAAACCGAGCCTCTGCCGAGTATCTGATATGCAGAGTCTGTGGTAATTATAGCTCTTGTTGAGTCTCAAACCGAGCCTCTGCCGAGTATCTGATATGCAAGTATCTGTGATAATTATGGCTCTTGTTGAGTCTCAAACCGAGGCTCTGCCGAGTATCTGATATGCAAGTATCTGTGATAATTATGGCTCTTGTTGAGTCTCAAACCGAGCCTCTGCCGAGTATCTGATATGCAAGTATCTGTGATAATTATGGCTCTTGTTGAGTCTCAAACCGAGGCTCTGCCAAGTATCTGATATGCAAGTATCTGTGATAATTATGGCTCTTGTTGAGTCTCAAACCGAGCCTCTGCCGAGTATCTGATATGCAAGTATCTGTGATAATTATGGCTCTTGTTGAGTCTCAAACCGAGGCTCTGCCAAGTATCTGATATGCAAGTATCTGTGATAATTATGGCTCTTGTTGAGTCTCAAACCGAGGCTCTGCCGAGTATCTGATATGCAAGTATCTGTGATAATTATGGCTCTTGTTGAGTCTCAAACCGAGGCTCTGCCAAGTATCTGATATGCAAGTATCTGTGATAATTATGGCTCTTATTGAGTCTCAAACCGAGGCTCTGCCGAGTATCTGATATGCAAGTATCTGTGATAATTATGGCTCTTATTGAGTCTCAAACCGAGCCTCTGCCGAGTATCTGATATGCAAGTATCTGTGATAATTATAGCTCTTGTTGAGTCTCAAACCGAGCCTCTGCCGAGTATCTGATATGCAAGTATCTGTGATAATTATGGCTCTTGTTGAGTCTCAAACCGAGCCTCTGCCGAGTATCTGATATGCAAGTATCTGTGATAATTATGGCTCTTGTTGAGTCTCAAACCGAGCCTCTGCCGAGTATCTGATATGCAAGTATCTGTGATAATTATGGCTCTTGTTGAGTCTCAAACCGAGCCTCTGCCGAGTATCTGATATGCAAAACCGAGGCTCTGCCGAGTATCTGATATGCAAGTATCTGTGATAATTATGGCTCTTATTGAGTCTAAAACCGAGGCTCTGCCGAGTATCTGATATGCAAGTATCTGTGATAATTATGGCTCTTATTGAGTCTCAAACCGAGGCTCTGCCGAGTATCTGATATGCAGAGTCTGTGGTAATTATAGCTCTTGTTGAGTCTCAAACCGAGGCTCTGCCGAGTATCTGATATGCAAGTATCTGTGATAATTATGGCTCTTGTTGAGTCTCAAACCGAGCCTCTGCCGAGTATCTGATATGCAGAGTCTGTGGTAATTATAGCTCTTGTTGAGTCTCAAACCGAGCCTCTGCCGAGTATCTGATATGCAAGTATCTGTGATAATTATGGCTCTTGTTGAGTCTCAAACCGAGGCTCTGCCGAGTATCTGATATGCAAGTATCTGTGATAATTATGGCTCTTGTTGAGTCTCAAACCGAACCTCTGCCGAGTATCTGATATGCAAGTATCTGTGATAATTATGGCTCTTGTTGAGTCTCAAACCGAGGCTCTGCCAAGTATCTGATATGCAAGTATCTGTGATAATTATAGCTCTTGTTGAGTCTCAAACCGAGGCTCTGCCGAGTATCTGATATGCAAGTATCTGTGATAATTATGGCTCTTATTGAGTCTCAAACCGAGGCTCTGCCGAGTATCTGATATGCAAGTATCTGTGATAATTATAGCTCTTGTTGAGTCTCAAACCGAGGCTCTGCCGAGTATCTGATATGCAAGTATCTGTGATAATTATGGCTCTTGTTGAGTCTCAAACCGAGCCTCTGCCGAGTATCTGATATGCAAAACCGAGGCTCTGCCGAGTATCTGATATGCAAGTATCTGTGATAATTATGGCTCTTATTGAGTCTAAAACCGAGGCTCTGCCGAGTATCTGATATGCAAGTATCTGTGATAATTATGGCTCTTATTGAGTCTCAAACCGAGGCTCTGCCGAGTATCTGATATGCAGAGTCTGTGGTAATTATAGCTCTTGTTGAGTCTCAAACCGAGGCTCTGCCGAGTATCTGATATGCAAGTATCTGTGATAATTATGGCTCTTGTTGAGTCTCAAACCGAGCCTCTGCCGAGTATCTGATATGCAGAGTCTGTGGTAATTATAGCTCTTGTTGAGTCTCAAACCGAGCCTCTGCCGAGTATCTGATATGCAAGTATCTGTGATAATTATGGCTCTTGTTGAGTCTCAAACCGAGGCTCTGCCGAGTATCTGATATGCAAGTATCTGTGATAATTATGGCTCTTGTTGAGTCTCAAACCGAACCTCTGCCGAGTATCTGATATGCAAGTATCTGTGATAATTATGGCTCTTATTGAGTCTCAAACCGAGGCTCTGCCGAGTATCTGATATGCAAGTATCTGTGATAATTATAGCTCTTGTTGAGTCTCAAACCGAGGCTCTGCCGAGTATCTGATATGCAGGTATCTGTGATAATTATAGCTCTTATTGAGTCTCAAACCGAGGCTCTGCCGAGTATCTGATATGCAAGTATCTGTGATAAATATAGCTCTTGTTGAGTCTCAAACCGAGGCTCTGCCGAGTATCTGATATGCAGGTATCTGTGATAATTATGGCTCTTATTGAGTCTCAAACCTGAGGCTCTGCCGAGTATCTGATATGCAGAGTCTGTGATAATTATAGCTCTTATTGAGTCTCAAACCGAGGCTCTGCCGAGTATCTGATATGCAAGTATCTGTGATAATTATAGCTCTTGTTGAGTCTCAAACCGAGGCTCTGCCGAGTATCTGATATGCAGAGTCTGTGGTAATTATAGCTCTTATTGAGTCTCAAACCGAGGCTCTGCCGAGTATCTGATATGCAAGTATCTGTGATAATTATGGCTCTTATTGAGTCTCAAACCGAGGCTCTGCCGAGTATCTGATACGCAAGTATCTGTGATAAGTATAGCTCTTATTGAGTCTCAAACCTAGGCTCTGCCGAGTATTTGATATGCAAGTATCTTGATAATTATGGCTCTTATTGAGTCTCAAACCGAGGCTCTGCCGAGTATCTAATATGCAAGTATCTGTGATAATTATGGCTCTTATTGAGTCTCAAACCGAGGCTCTGCCGAGTATCTGATATGCAAGTATCTGTGATAATTATAGCTCTTGTTGAGTCTCAAACCGAGGCTCTGCCGAGTATCTGATATGCAAGTATCTGTGATAATTATGGCTCTTGTTGAGTCTCAAACCGAGGCTCTGCCGAGTATCTGATATGCAAGTATCTGTGATAATTATAGCTCTTATTGAGTCTCAAACCGATGCTCTGCCGAGTATCTGATACGCAAGTATCTGTGATAATTATAGCTCTTATTGAGTCTCAAACCTAGGCTCTGCCGAGTATCTGATATGCAAGTATCTGTGATAATTATGGCTCTTATTGAGTCTCAACCGAGGCTCTGCCGAGTATCTAATATGCAAGTATCTGTGATAATTATGGCTCTTATTGAGTCTCAAACCGAGGCTCTGCCGAGTATCTGATATGCAAGTATCTGTGATAATTATGGCTCTTGTTGAGTCTCAACCGAGGCTCTGCCAAGTATCTGATATGCAAGTATCTGTGATAATTATGGCTCTTATTGAGTCTCAACCGAGGCTCTGCCGAGTATCTGATATGCAAGTATCTGTGATAATTATGGCTCTTGTTGAGTCTCAAACCGAGCCTCTGCCGAGTATCTGATATGCAAGTATCTGTGATAATTATGCTCTTGTTGAGTCTCAACCGAGCCTCTGCCGAGTATCTGATATGCAAAACGAGGCTCTGCCGAGTATCTGATATGCAAGTATCTGTGATAATTATGGCTCTTATTGAGTCTCAAACCGAGGCTCTGCCGAGTATCTGATATGCAAGTATCTGTGATAATTATGGCTCTTATTGAGTCTCAAACCGAGGCTCTGCCGAGTATCTGATATGCAGAGTCTGTGGTAATTATAGCTCTTGTTGAGTCTCAAACCGAGGCTCTGCCGAGTATCTGATATGCAAGTATCTGTGATAATTATGGCTCTTGTTGAGTCTCAACCGAGCCTCTGCCGAGTATCTGATATGCAGAGTCTGTGGTAATTATAGCTCTTGTTGAGTCTCAAACCGAGCCTCTGCCGAGTATCTGATATGCAAGTATCTGTGATAATTATGGCTCTTGTTGAGTCTCAAACCGAGGCTCTGCCGAGTATCTGATATGCAAGTATCTGTGATAATTATGGCTCTTGTAGAGTCTCAAACCGAACCTCTGCCGAGTATCTGATATGCAAGTATCTGTGATAATTATGGCTCTTGTTGAGTCTCAAACCGAGGCTCTGCCAAGTATCTGATATGCAAGTATCTGTGATAATTATAGCTCTTGTTGAGTCTCAAACCGAGGCTCTGCCGAGTATCTGATATGCAAGTATCTGTGATAATTATAGCTCTTGTTGAGTCTCAAACCGAGCTCTGCCGAGTATCTGATATGCAGGTATCTGTGATAATTATAGCTCTTATTGAGTCTCAAACCGAGGCTCTGCCGAGTATCTGATATGCAAGTATCTGTGATAAATATAGCTCTTGTTGAGTCTCAAACCGAGGCTCTGCCGAGTATCTGATATGCAGGTATCTGTGATAATTATGGCTCTTATTGAGTCTCAAACTGAGGCTCTGCCGAGTATCTGATATGCAGAGTCTGTGATAATTATAGCTCTTATTGAGTCTCAAACCGAGGCTCTGCCGAGTATCTGATATGCAAGTATCTGTGATAATTATAGCTCTTGTTGAGTCTCAAACCGAGGCTCTGCCGAGTATCTGATATGCAGAGTCTGTGGTAATTATAGCTCTTATTGAGTCTCAAACCGAGGCTCTGCCGAGTATCTGATATGCAAGTATCTGTGATAATTATGGCTCTTATTGAGTCTCAAACCGAGGCTCTGCCGAGTATCTGATACGCAAGTATCTGTGATAAGTATAGCTCTTATTGAGTCTCAAACCTAGGCTCTGCCGAGTATCTGATATGCAAGTATCTGTGATAATTATGGCTCTTATTAAGTCTCAAACCGAGGCTCTGCCGAGTATCTAATATGCAAGTATCTGTGATAATTATGGCTCTTATTGAGTCTCAAACCGAGGCTCTGCCGAGTATCTGATATGCAAGTATCTGTGATAATTATAGCTCTTGTTGAGTCTCAAACCGAGGCTCTGCCGAGTATCTGATATGCAAGTATCTGTGATAATTATGGCTCTTGTTGAGTCTCAAACCGAGGCTCTGCCGAGTATCTGATATGCAAGTATCTGTGATAATTATAGCTCTTATTGAGTCTCAAACCGAGGCTCTGCCGAGTATCTGATACGCAAGTATCTGTGATAATTATAGCTCTTATTGAGTCTCAACCTAGCTCTGCCGAGTATCTGATACGCAAGTATCTGTGATAATTATGGCTCTTATTGAGTCTCAAACCGAGGCTCTGCCGAGTATCTAATATGCAAGTATCTGTGATAATTATGGCTCTTATTGAGTCTCAAACCGAGGCTCTGCCGAGTATCTGATATGCAAGTATCTGTGATAATTATGGCTCTTGTTGAGTCTCAAACCGAGGCTCTGCCAAGTATCTGATATGCAAGTATCTGTGATAATTATGGCTCTTATTGAGTCTCAAACCGAGGCTCTGCCGAGTATCTAATATGCAAGTATCTGTGATAATTATAGCTCTTGTTGAGTCTCAAACCGAGGCTCTGCCGAGTATCTGATATGCAAGTATCTGTGATAATTATGGCTCTTGTTGAGTCTCAAACCGAGCCTCTGCCGAGTATCTGATATGCAAGTATCTGTGATAATTATGGCTCTTATTGAGTCTCAAACCGAGGCTCTGCCGAGTATCTGATATGCAAGTATCTGTGATAATTATGGCTCTTATTGAGTCTCAAACCGAGGCTCTGCCGAGTATCTGATATGCAAGTATCTGTGATAATTATGGCTCTTATTGAGTCTCAAACCGAGGCTCTGCCGAGTATCTGATATGCAGAGTCTGTGGTAATTATAGCTCTTGTTGAGTCTCAAACCGAGCCTCTGCCGAGTATCTGATATGCAAGTATCTGTGATAATTATGGCTCTTGTTATGTCTCAACCGAGCCTCTGCCGAGTATCTGATATGCAGAGTCTGTGGTAATTATAGCTCTTGTTGAGTCTCAAACCGAGCTCTGCCGAGTATCTGAGATGCAAGTATCTGTGATAATTATGGCTCTTGTTGAGTCTCAAACCGAGGCTCTGCCGAGTATCTGATATGCAAGTATCTGTGATAATTATGGCTCTTATTGAGTCTCAAACCGAGGCTCTGCCGAGTATCTGATATGCAAGTATCTGTGATAATTATGGCTCTTGTTGAGTCTCAAACCGAGGCTCTGCCGAGTATCTGATATGCAAGTATCTGTGATAATTATGGCTCTTATTGAGTCTCAAACCGAGGCTCTGCCGAGTATCTGATATGCAAGTATCTGTGATAATTATGGCTCTTATTGAGTCTCAAACCGAGGCTCTGCCGAGTATCTGATATGCAAGTATCTGTGATAATTATGGCTCTTATTGAGTCTCAAACCGAGGCTCTGCCGAGTATCTGATATGCAAGTATCTGTGATAATTATAGCTCTTGTTGAGTCTCAAACCGAGGCTCTGCCGAGTATCTGATATGCAAGTATCTGTGATAATTATGGCTCTTGTTGAGTCTCAAACCGAGCTCTGCCGAGTATCTGATATGCAAGTATCTGTGATAATTATGGCTCTTATTGAGTCTCAAACCGAGCTCTGCCGAGTATCTGATATGCAAGTATCTGTGATAATTATGGCTCTTGTTGAGTCTCAAACCGAGCCTCTGCCGAGTATCTGATATGCAAGTATCTGTGATAATTATGGCTCTTATTGAGTCTCAAACCGAGGCTCTGCCGAGTATCTGATATGCAAGTATCTGTGATAATTATGCTCTTGTTGAGTGTCAAACCGAGCCTCTGCCGAGTATCTGATATGCAAGTATCTGTGATAATTATGGCTCTTGTTGAGTCTCAAACCGAGGCTCTGCCAAGTATCTGATATGCAAGTATCTGTGATAATTATGGCTCTTGTTGAGTCTCAAACCGAGGCTCTGCCGAGTATCTTATATGCAAGTATCTGTGATAATTATGGCTCTTGTTGAGTCTCAAACCGAGGCTCTGCGAGTATCTGATATGCAAGTATCTGTGATAATTATGGCTCTTATTGAGTCTCAAACCGAGGCTCTGCCGAGTATCTGATATGCAAGTATCTGTGATAATTATGGCTCTTGTTGAGTCTCAAACCGAGCTCTGCCGAGTATCTGATATGCAAGTATCTGTGATAATTATGGCTCTTATTGAGTCTCAAACCGAGGCTCTGCCGAGTATCTGATATGCAAGTATCTGTGATAATTATGGCTCTTATTGAGTCTCAAACCGAGGCTCTGCCGAGTATCTGATACGCAAGTATCTGTGATAATTATGGCTCTTGTTGAGTCTCAAACCGAGGCTCTGCCGAGTATCTGATACTGCAAGTATCTGTGATAATTATGGCTCTTATTGAGTCTCAAACCGAGGCTCTGCCGAGTATCTGATATGCAAGTATCTGTGATAATTATGGCTCTTATTGAGTCTCAAACCGAGGCTCTGCGAGTATCTGATACGCAAGTATCTGTGATAATTATGGCTCTTGTTGAGTCTCAAACCGAGGCTCTGCGAGTATCTAATATGCAAGTATCTGTGATAATTATGGCTCTTATTGAGTCTCAAACCGAGGCTCTGCCGAGTATCTGATATGCAAGTATCTGTGATAATTATGGCTCTTATTGAGTCTCAAACCGAGGCTCTGCCGAGTATCTGATATGCAAGTATCTGTGATAATTATGGCTCTTGTTGAGTCTCAAACCGAGGCTCTGCCGAGTATCTGATATGCAAGTATCTGTGATAATTATGGCTCTTATTGAGTCTCAAACCGAGGCTCTGCCGAGTATCTGATATGCAAGTATCTGTGATAATTATGCTCTTATTGAGTCTCAAACCGAGCCTCTGCGAGTATCTGTGATAATTATGGCTCTTATTGAGTCTCAAACCGAGGCTCTGCCGAGTATCTGATATGCAAGTATCTGTGATAATTATGGCTCTTATTGAGTCTCAAACCGAGGCTCTGCCGAGTATCTGATATGCAAGTATCTGTGATAATTATGGCTCTTGTTGAGTCTCAAACCGAGGCTCTGCCGAGTATCTGATATGCAAGTATCTGTGATAATTATGGCTCTTATTGAGTCTCAAACCGAGGCTCTGCCGAGTATCTGATATGCAAGTATCTGTGATAATTATGGCTCTTATTGAGTCTCAAACCGAGCTCTGCCGAGTATCTGATATGCAAGTATCTGTGATAATTATGGCTCTTAGTTGAGTCTCAAACCGAGCTCTGCGAGTATCTGATATGCAAGTATCTGTGATAATTATGGCTCTTGTATGAGTCTCAAACCGAGGCTCTGCCGAGTATCTGATATGCAAGTATCTGTGATAATTATGCTCTTATTGAGTCTCAAACAGAGTCGAGTCTTATGGTCTACCACAGCATCATCAGTTCCGAAAATATATGCACAATTTACCGTATGATCTTTATAACCCAGCTTCACAGTTGAAGTGGGGGCTATATAGTAATCGCGTTGTCTGTAACGTTTATCTGTAACGTTTCGTCTTGACCCGTCTCGTTTTTTCCCGTCCCGTCGCGTTAACACATTTTTATTACTTGCATTCCTCAGTTTTAAGTGGGTTGTTCCCACACTTCATATACACATAACAACTGATGACCTTATGTCCCTACATCACCCAATGTTGATTGCCTAAATTATGGCCCTTTGTTGGACTTGAAATTTAAGCGGGGTATTCATCACCTTCAGTGGTAGTTCTGGTTTGGCCAGGTTTCTAGTTATAATACTGTGCATGCCTAAAGAACAACCATATTTTAATTGAATAAACCTTTATAATCACGCCCATATGCATTGTTGCGCATACTCGGACAGTTTTTCACATATTGATTCATAGCTCTGGTTGTTGCTGAACATAAAACTGTAAACGCTGCGATTCGTGTTGGCAGCACATTGCAATACCTTATTTAGAAATTGACTGGTTTAAATGAAAGCCGGTCGAATGTTGGACTCTTCTGAATTGTACATTAAAGCGACACATCAATCTTGAAGAATTTAACCACCCCTCTACCCACTCCCTCAAGCAACTCTGGACGTTACACCAATCTAGGCCAATTCTCCATATTTTATCTTGATGTAAGTGGAGTTTGAGCCTGGCATGTTCATTTCATGTGTTGGTAAGGCGTAAAACCCAATGGTACACAACGGCCAAGGTCCAAGTGCTATGACCCCAGCATAGGACATGTATTTTACAACCTTTAAACATCATATATCATCTGGTTGAAATGGGAAATAGTGATGAGCAAACAACCTTTTAACATCATAGGTGATATCTGGCTGGAATGGGAACGAATTGAATTGGGTTTTACAGTGCACCAACACATGAACGGTTACATGGCGCCTAACAGGACTGAACATGCCAGACTCATCCTCCATTTACATCAAGATAAAATATGGAAAATGGGCCTAGAACCTTCTAACCTGCAGAACTGCAGAGATGCTGCTATTCTATAGTAGGTACTCCGTTTACGATGGAGCCTCCATCCACGTTTCCACACTTAAAATGAGCATGATAAAAAATGATAAAATGAACATGTAGGGGGTGGGGTGGTCCTACCCTTCTGCCTCTAGTGGGATTAGCAGTGGCTGAAATGGTGACGAACAATGAAGAAGACTACCAGTACTGGAAAAGAAGATCATGGTTTCAAGGAATAACCACGAATTTATTGTATTTGGTAATTTTTTAATATCACATGTACATTGTGGCACATTAAATAATTTTTTACAACAATTTTATAGATAAATCAAGAAAAAGAGTAATGCCATTATAAACAACAAAGCAAGAATTAGAACTGCAAAATGTTTTTATAAACTGGGTCGGTCTCACAGGTCGTATCCCAAATAGTCGGAATATTTTTTTATACACATTTAGCCAGGATATATGTATGCATATTATGATGTGCAGTGTTACATGCAATATGTTTTAAATGATAAAGCTCATTTCAGATACACTACATTTGTAACGGTATATACCAACTCCACTTCCTTCAACATAATTATATTAGTACATATATATACTGAAAGGAAAAACAAACGTGACACCGGAATTTCCGCTACATATTGTATGTACAATATGCTGCTGTTGATCAAAATGGTACATGCTACGTAAGATCTTTCCTTTTGGAAAAAATACTAAAACAACACATAACACAGCAAATAGTATTCCTGCATTTGGCGCAAACTTAGGATGCGAAATTTTGCAAACACTTTACATTAAATACAGTACTGAACTGGCTCAATTTTTCAAAGAGGAACTTCATAAATTTCTTGTTGCAACGTGTACTGTGAATAAAACGTCTACAACATTTGTGTCCTTTCTCTAACTGCAACTTTTTTTAAAAAAAAACAACATCTTGGGATTTCCTTGGAATATATATGGAATTAAGTGTGCAGTATATACAATATATAGCAGAAATTCCCGTGTCGTGTTTCTTTTACCTTTCAGTATATTTATTAAATCGAGTGAAAAGAAAATTCCATAACTTATCTATATGAATTCATAAAGAAATTAAGAAGATATTTCCAGCCAATCCACGTAACGGGTGTAACACGTACCTTTTTTAATCCTCAACCCGCTACATATATATAATGAACTGTTCTTCTTCAAATTAAGACCATTCCATTTATGCGAGTCACTCGCAGGCTGATCTGGGTTTACAATGGACGCACAGGCTATTATAGTCGTGCCTAACGGGTTAGCATTTATTTTGAATGTAAAATTTATGTTACTTTTAATCTGAAAATGATTTCTGCTATGACATGTTCAAAGCTGCAAGTATTTACGCCACTAATTAACAACCATCACGTGCATTGTGGGTCACCTAGTTGTTTCTGATGAAAATGTAACACATTTCATCGTCGCAGTATATATGTACATAAAACGAGGATATGCTAAAGTAACTCGACTGCCAAAATTCCACAACAACGACATAGCAGTTTATAACCATATGTTGTGGCGATAATGCACATTCAACTAGCAAATACATAATGATTGCCCAATTAAAACATATTCAAATTGTTTTTGAGTTAGTACTTGGTAATTCAATTCAAAATGGCAGTATGGCAGACAATAAATATAGATATTTCATCAGGGTCATTTATAAGTTTATAAACAGTGTGTACTATTATTATACCCCGTTCTTTACATGTATACCAGATTGACTATTGGTTTCCACTAGATGTAATAATTGTGTACAATATGCATTACTGGGCAGTTTAGTTCCTTTAAATCAAAATAGCACTTTACTATAAGCAACAGAATAGCACTTTAATTATAAATCATCACTGACCTGTAACAGAATTGCACTTGAAGAATAGTTTGGGGCGCTGGTTTCTCTTCCAAAGTTTCATGGGATTTTTCAGACACAATTTAAATAGTACATATTAAAATAGGTTATATGTCCGACAGTGAAATATCGGTAGTGAAATAAAAATGTCACATGGAAAGTTTATTGTTTATCCAAACTCCAAATTACGACACCCAGAAAGTTTAATGGCAAAATATTAAAGCAAACTGAAGTTATTTGATCGGTTATGACTGTCTGTTCTCAATACAAGAAGGAGTTAAAAGCCTTATCGAACACGTATTTTGGCTGTAAAATATTTTTAGACTTTCCAAACTAAGGTAAATTTACCACTAAACATTTCAGTTTGAAAGATATATAATTTATTTTCAAAATCGTTCCGAGTAAATGCTGAAAACTCTTTGGCAGAAGAAAGTGCCCCAAACAATTATCGTCAGTTCAGTCAGACCAGTGATTTAGATGGACACACCAATATAAATGTAGTTAAATATATACATTTTATTCTTTGATTCATTATCCTATCAAATAATAAATACAAATTTAAACACTACCACTCTTGTACACAATTGATTATAATAATTCAAATACCACTTGCTACATTAACTACTACTTTTTACAATAAAATAATAACTAGAAGGGTGTTCCACGGAGCACCATGTGTTGCCTGCCGTGTACTGAAGTTATGACCAGCTATGAGCTTGGTTAGGTTACAGGTTGAAGTTTTATGAAAAGGGGTATAACTCTGCCAAAATTAAAACCAAAGTTATTGGACATGTATAACAACATTCCTTGAGGTTAGATGAAGATGTCTGCGCAGGTTAAAGTGGGACGGATGATAACGGACAAAGTGATCCCTAAGTGTCTGTCATGATATGCAAGCGACACAAAAAGTTTACCAAGTTTTCCCTATAGTGTAGCTGACCGCAATAAATGATTTGAGCAAATTTATTGTCTGCACTTCGCTTAATATAAACATCACACGATAAACATGCGGTGCAATTTGCTCTAATCATAAACTAATTAATTGGTTAGAACCGAAAGCATGTAAATAAAAAGCCAATTGTTTTTAATTACACACACCCTAATATACATAAATCAGCAGACCAAGAAGTGATTATTTCATTGAACTTGAAATTCCAGAGCCCCGTAAATTTGTTCATTTGCACAGGATGTTGATGTTTCATTAGCCTGGTTGATGTTTCATTAGCCTGATTAAAATCAGACCCAACTCATGCTTTGATGCTGTCCGCTTCTAGGACCTTTCAACATAATACTGGAGGTGTCAAGACTGATCTATCATCTTAACAATATTCATAAGCAGATAAAGCAAATGTAACCAACAGTCACAATGTCATGTTTCACATCTATTTCTACTGATGTTGCAACAAAGCCCCCAAAAAGCAGTGTTCAAATTTCCTGTACATACAGTTTAACAGTATTCTAAACAAAAACTGCTTGCAAACAAATCAACAAATTCAATCATTTTTCGGATTATTCATAGTACCTGTAAAGTAAGAAAGACTTACTTCACTGGTAGTACTACATTTGTATCTAAATGTGTTTCAGCAGTAGCAACGATTGAGATGTTGAGAATGTGAGACTGAAAGCTTCAAATACCTAACAAATTTGAAGGCAGAAATCTGATTGGCTAATCGAAGGTCAATCTGGCATGACCCAAGGTCAATCTGGCGCGACCTATAATGCGGAGTTGGATTCTTATAGCAGAGTATCGTAGGGGAAAAGAGGGTCAGATTTGAATGAGTTTGCATTCATTATCAATTTCAAATCTCCATGGATTATGACCTCATTCAGCAGCGATTATTATCAAAACAGAAGTTAAAGGAATGTTGCAAAAATACATTTTCAGAAAGGAAAATAAGAACAAATATAACATTTAATGGTACATAACAGAAAATAATGGAATGCAATAGGTTTGATTTGCAATATACAAATGCAGAACAAACGCAACATGACTGGCTACTACGCAAACCCACCATTAATATAATAATAGATATTAGTAGCAACAGAATCCCCCGTGTATGGCACCAAGCACATCCTGGCTGCTAGTCCACCAAATTCTGCTAGAATGTCAACTGGTCAATATCCACAAATACGCTGCATGATGGTCATCAACTGTCCAGTTTATACTCTTTTTTTTTTCTGTTTATAATTTTCATACAACTACATAGCACATACATCTATATGATTTTTTTACATAATGTTTGCATTACGACACTGTAAATCAAATAGACGAATGTAAAGTTCCTAGTACACGCTTTAAAAAAATAAAGGGTAGGTTACCAGTAGGTAGGGTAGGTACAAAACTTTTTTTTTTTTTTTAAATGTTTTATTTCGTCTGCCTTTTCTAACATCACCATCAGTTTTACACTTAAAGCCACCCTTCCGCCAACAACAGAAAATTTTTACAACGTGTACACGGTTTCAACGCTCACTAATGATAAGGTACATATTATGTAACTTACATAATTATATTGCGATTCCGAACCCTAGAACAACAATACAAAGGCTTTAACTATCACCCAATTTGTTGTCATTGCCATAGCATCGAATAATGAGTTAACCAATCTTAATTCATTTTACGCATATTCAACTGCAGGTATTATAAGTACCCATGAATAAACCGAGACTTTTAATCGACACAAATACATTAGTTTATGACCTTAATGTATGGAACGGGTTTGGAAGAATGGTTTTGTAGTGAAAACTTGGCTGTTGTAGGCGGGATATCTACTTTAACAACAAGTACATGTCAATAATTTTTTTTTTTTTTTTTTTATCGGGAATCCACAACCTCTCATTTTTTTGGCCATGGACGAGTAATGTATTAGGTAGACTGTTAGTTATTCTATAATAAAGATTGCAAACTAGCCCGTGTTCTTACAGCTCTGGCAAACACAAAATGAGTATTAAAACATAACATAAATAGCAAAACAAAAAGTAACACTCTGCTTCACAAGACACATTTACCCAATGTATCCACTGCAGACCCAAACACTCACGATAGCCAAGTAAATTAAGACCTGCTTTCACAAATCTGTTGTTGGATTTACGAGATTTTGATGGATGTGAATTTATTGAAACAAAGTCATTGTAGATTTAATATACACACTTGATAGAATTTTAGGGCTATTCCATTAAAACATACATGGGACGCCAGGAAAGCACTTCTGAAAGTGCACACCCACCCACAGAGGCAAAACTGAGTTCAAAGAATCAAGTTTTAGAAATATGGTTCACCCTAGATGTTTATGAAATTGCCTTCCTGGGGTCCCGGGTATGTTTTAATGGAATAGCCCCGACCAGTCCAGCCTTGGTTTACATTGAATAAACACATGCAGAATGGGCCTAGAAGCTTCTCACCTGCAGATTTTCTGCAAACTCTGTTATAGACTTCAATAAAAATGTGCCAGAAACACTATCAGTGTGTTTTTTTTTACTTTTGGGTGAAGGGGCCCTTTAGAGGGGGAAAAATACGACATGAATTGGAAAAGGGGAATTTCGACAATGTTAAAATAAAGAAGAAAGATAGTAGTTATTTTATATAAATATGTATTAAGCTGAAGTCTTTCATTTAATACTAAATTTACATCAAGAACGTGTTTGATGGACATGTTATGGTTGGTCAAAGAAACAATATTTAAAAGCATTTTTTTTTTATTAGGGGATTTTATTTTTTTTTAGGGTAAAAAAATACGCTACTTTGAGGGGGTTATTTCGCCGAAAATTTTGGATAAAAAAAAAACTGCAATATTATTTACTGCCACCACTAAAATGGTAACGGAAACAACAAAAGAGACCTGATGAAGTTGTTATTACATGTTGCGACATGTATTCAGTCTTCTACCTGTATGTCCTGAAAAAAACATAATACTGTCCGACTATTATTACTGGCATTTCATACAAGAACTTGGACAAAAACTTGGATAGCATGACAATATAGAAGTCAACAGAATCAAATTACACACTCTTTTTTTTTTTTTATAATCCAGACACAGGGAAAGCTCTGAAGAATTCACTTCTGTTTGAAATATCGTGATCTTCAATGGCACACATGCTGTGGACAGTTCACTGTAGTAAGAAAACTAACAAGGCGTTACATTCATAAAACAGAGACAGATAATAATTTATTGTTCATATTCATCATTTACTTCCATTCACAATTTAATCCAGTTGCTCCACACACATGCAGTCAAATTCTTGCATCCAAAATACACACACATTCTGAAATGTTCGCAATAATTTCACGCTTTTAAACATGTTTCCAAAATATAATAGTTTTGCTATATTAAATAGTATACAACTATATTTTATTCACCTGACAGAAAAACACCTGACCAGGAAAAGGTATACATATTATTAAACTGGAAAAGGAAACTCTCTCAAGGGATATTCCAATAAATATACCCGCTACACCAGGAAGGCAATATAATAAACATCTATGGGTGAACCCTATATTCCGAAATTTGGTTCTTTAAACACAATTTTGCATCTATGGTTGGGTGTTTAATTTCAATAGTGCCTTAAAGGTGTCCCATGTATGTTTTATTGGAATAGCCCTAAAGTCAATAGTTCATTTCAAATACACATAATTTCTTTTCATCTAATAAAAGCGTTGTACTCTAAATGATAAATAATCACATACTGTTGTAATTATGTATAGGACCATGTTAAAGGAAATCACTTGTAAGAAAGCTTTACAATGTAATATATATACAATGACTGACAATGGTTATGATCAATTAAGAATTAAGAAAAAACTTAACAGTTCACAATTGCACCAAAATTATAATTCTTTAATAAAACATTTCATTTTACAATTATTAAACAAAAAAAAAGAGAAAAAAGAAAGATTATTTTTATTAATTGGTATACATTTAAAATGTATAACATTTTGTTATCTGCTCTGATACATCAACTTGACACAGCTATAGCACCCACAGGGTCAATCACCGTTTCTGTAAACAGTTGCTTAGTCAGAAAGTGGATACCAAAACTAGACATTGCGTAATATTTTGACCATTTTTGGCAGTTTCCCGTTTTTTTTTCGAGACTAGATAGGAGAGACCGATTTATGGTCTAGTCGTGTCCTTGATACATGCAAGACCCTTTTTATACATAAACACCTGGAATGAGTCACTTAGTCACTTTTCATACTATCCTTTACAATTTTGTAGCATTACTGTTAATTCCTCTCAATCATGTACCTTTAACATGTTTAAGGGACTTGCCTTCAGAATTAATATTTTCTAGATTTAGACAATGTTTGGCATGGATTCTGACAAATAAAAGTGTTGCACAACGCTTAGTTGAAAATATGTATCCAATCAAATAATAGAAGTTGGCTTTTACTAATGTTAACAAAGCACAAAAATCAAAGAAACTATTCGTTCATTGTGGATTGAACAAGAATCACATTGTCGATATCTGTAAGAAATCGATACAAAATGTTGGCTCAATGCACCGTGAAGTGTACCATTCAGTGACGTTTAAAGGTACTTGCATGTGTTCTTGTTGTAACAAATGTTACTTTAGTAAGATTATGGCTTCAATTTGCCGTATTAGTATTTTATTCGTTATTTCTTCTATTTTAGAATTTCAGAATAATCCAAAAGCGATTCATTTTAGGGCTATTCCACTAAAACATACCCAGGACCCCAGGAAGGCAACGTAATAAACATATATGGGTGAATCTTTTTGTTGTTGAAATTTGGTTCTTTAAACTCAATTTTGCACCTAATTGCAAAGTGTATTCCTGGGGCCCCATGTATCTTTTAATGGGATAGCCCTAATCCAAAAACCATTCATTTCTGCCCTATTCAGGAAGCAAGCCTCTGTAATACTGAATAAATCTATTTTTTTAGGTTAACTTATAATTATTTCAGCTATTATAATTTTGATTAACAAAAATGTCAATCCTTATTCAAATATAGGAGTTGTTTTACCTTGGCCTGATTTTATAACATATACAACTTTAATAAGTTAATGCTTATTTAAACAATTTCATCCTGGATGAGTTCTATACATTGTAATTGCAACCTTTAGCAAGTGTCTGTGTTAGTGAAAGGTTTGAAGTCATTCTTCCCAGGCACTGGACATCTGAACCTGTTGATCATCTATATAAATCCGTCCAGTGCTGGATCCCAGCATATGACAATTCTATATAAATCTGTCCAGTGCTGGATCCCAGCATATGACAATGATTGTATTGCTGTAGAATGACTGTAAATAGTCTCACACTGGTACTCGACTTTTAATGTCCTTAAGAACTATAAATGATACATGCTGGTACCCGACTTTTATGACACATAATAACTATACACTATTCCCACTGGTACCTGACTTAAATATCCTTTGCAACTATACATGATCCACTCTGGTACCCGACTTTAATGTCCTTTTGAATGCTGTATCAGCCACTGTAATGTTATATCTGAAAAAATACACAAGATCCGGATAAGGCAATGACATGACCATCCTGTTATTTTATAACTTGTTCATCACTTGTTAGGTTTAACATCTTGACTTTGACCTTGCAAAGTCCTGGTTTGACCTAGCAAAGTCCTGGTTTGACCTAGCAAAGTCCTGGTTTGACCTAGCAAAGTCCTGGTTTGACCTTGCAAAGTCCTGGCACAGAAGATGGCACGCACACTTTTATCGGATGTTTTATATATTCTTAGTTTTCAATATTAGCAGATCACAGATTTACAGACAAAGTTACAATTCTAATCCAAAACCTTTATACAGTACTTAAAAAGAAATAACCTAAATCGATCAAACTTCTTTCAAAGGTTTAATATCAAATACAGTCAAACCTGCATAAAGAGACCACAACAGGATTGAGTTGTGTCTCTTAAAAAGGTGCATTTTAATTTCAAACAATACTTTGGAAAGTAAAATATTAGTCTCTTGAAGCAGACCGACTCTTTCTTCTTGCATACCGGATAAGATTATCCGTGTTTTACATGGGTGGTGGAAAGCCTGATCTTACACATTGGGGAAGATAAAAGTCACACGCTGATATCAACAATGACAGTTGTATGAATATAAATGATACGCAAGTAAAAGAATCAATCATGGATATCTGGTTCAGACAGGGAAATTTCAACACTCAGTATAACTGTTTTAATCAGAACCTCGATTCCGATTTCTTAAAATGTTATAAAAATTAAATTTAATATAAATCAAATTTCAATTACATCCTGCAGAATGAGACCTCCGGCATGAGGAGAACTAATATTGATATTTCAAACTGCACTCAATATGTTCATAAAACTTTTAAACATAGTTACCTATATTTTCTTTTTCTTTACATGATATAGAATAGCAACATATCTCTCTGTCTTGAATAGCAGATAAATTCCTGCAAACATAAAACATAAGCAATTATATGACCTCTCCAAACATACAACATAAGGAATAATATGACCATCTGCAACATAAAACATAAGCAATAATATCAGTGTTCAAAATAAGGATCTGCCCGCTTGCACGTGAGAGCTAAAAATGCTTCGGGCAAGTTGCTCGCCAAAGTAACATTCCCGGCGGGCAAGCTCCGAAAATCTCGATTTGTTTAGGCCCTTTTTGGTATATAGTTTCTTTCCGTTCAATTTCCATTGGGTTAAATTGAATTTAATTGTAAATATGTTATCGCGATTCCGATTGGTTGATAAATTTACCTCGTCCAATCGTACAGCCCGAAAAAAGCGCATCCGATATGAGAAGGAAGATAGGGACACTGGGACTTTCTTCCGAAACGGTCAAATGAGTTTGTTTGGCTATGACATGATTTTTCAAAGAGCATGACATGTGCCGTGTGTTCGGCTTATGCTAGCGATGACAATACATTCTGCGCATGCCCAGTTTATATCTGTCATAACAGTAAATAGGTCATAAATATAGACACTAATTTATTATTAAATTAAAATGGCATTTTATTTTTAAGCAATCGGAAGTTATTAAAGATCATTTTTGTAATGTCTACCAAGAATATCACTGTCAGTTCATTTAAGAAGCCAAATATCAGACTCCAGTTTGGTTGATCTCTATGAATTCATCAGGTGTGTCCACCATTTTTTGATTCATTGTACCATGGTGGTCCACTTGCAGATTTTATTTTAGACCAATCAGAAGACAGATTTCCATGTTATGGGCACGAGTGTCAAGGTTAAAAGTGGTGTAATATAAATATATAATTAGATGTGTGATTTGAGGTATCCAGTGGTGTACTCATTAAAAAATAGCAATCTTCAACATCGTTAAAAACAATGATTTAAAAGTGGACGACGGTAAATGAAGGTTCAGGTACCTTTATTAGGCCTTGTTTTGTGTTATGAAATGATTTTCCAAGTCTTAGCGTGGAGCGCTTTTGCCAATGATTTTTTAGATGTGTGCGCTGTGCCAGAATTAAGGGAGTAACTCAATAAAAATTGTGTTGAACTGTTCACATAAATTATGAAATAAAATTCAGTTTTCATCATAAAACTTCTTAGAGGGTAATGAGCACTGTTTAAGAAATGTTCAAAATGGCTATTTTAACGAATCTTGTTTTTTGAGTAAATGGAAAATTCCATGAAAATCTATGTTATTAAAATATATGTCACACTGCCTATAAAATGTTCAAATTGGTTGGGCAACTTGAAGTCTGTGAGGGCAAGTTTTTGTTTAGCTGAACTTGCCCTTGGGCAAGCTCTGCCAAAAAGGTAAGTCGCACACTGTAATATGACCATCTGAAACATACAACGTAAGGAATAATATAAACATCCGCAATATAAAACATAAGGGATAATATTACAATCTGCAAACATAAAACAAGCAATAACACGTATTATCATCAGACTATACTGTACTGAAATAAATGTGGAATATTGTGACAGTAAATCAATAGTTTAATAGTGACTAATTGTGTCAAGTCAATGCATTAGAGGAGCTTTTAAATACGAACAGCGACCGTTCAACAACTGATATAGGGTAACTCGCCGCTGAGTCGGACAGGTTATTGGTTCTCGGCACCCTCTATTTATGTTCATGCTCCTGCTTGCTGAAACCATCTGGTTGCTTCCTCAGTGTTTATTGTATCATTGTCGAGCTGACTCAACTGTTTAGCGGTACCAGCGTTTTTGCTGGGATTACGTCATACTTTTCGCACTCACCAAAATTCGCCCTTGAGTCGGACATTTTTTGCAACTTCAGAAGTGGGTCATAAAGTTGCTTCGATGTTGCCATAAGCTCAAATAAAGAAATTGTCCTCATTTTTCTTCATGTATGTATATAAATTTCCTTACATAAATTGTCTTCTTGTGTAAAATGTTCGGGTATTGGCTCCTGACTTCAATGTCCGTCTTCAGGGCAGATATATTTAGACATGCCCCAAAGTCGAACATGTAATTGCCCTCGAGTCGGACTATAAAGGTAACTGGAGAAATCAGCAGACTGGGGGTAATTCTTGTGGTTTTGAATGAAAGAAATCATTGGATTGCCTCCCTTTCATAGTAACAGTTATTGACCATTTCCAGTTGAGAAAAGTTATTCAACCATCAATAACTGTCCGAGTCAGGGGCAAGTCCCACTTAAGGGCCAGTTACCCTAGTGGTTAAAAGAATAATTCTATACTGGTTAACCCGTTTGAAACACATTTCATTGTTTTTTCACAGTAGTTTTTCAATTGGCGTAATGTAATGACGGTTAAACATCACGACAGGGCTTTTTTTCCTTCAAAACTGGGGCCGATATATGGCCCCTTACCCTAGCAAAATAGGCTACTTTTTCCCCCTCTTTGCTTTTTTTACTTTTACCAACTTTTCTAAGTATTAAAGGGACATAATTTTGTTAAAATAAAAGCATGAGTTATAGAACATTGCTGTAGGTAGTTGTATAATGATGCCAAATACATGTGTGACGTTTTAATCCATGATGTAGTTTCGGAGATTCAGGCTTACAAATGTCAACCCAGATGCAGACAACAATGAAGTATGACAATAGCTCTTTCTTTTTTTCTCAAAAAAGTCAAGCTGGTAATGACTTCCAGAAATGGAAATAGTTCAATGCAAAACTTAAATTACATTACTAAATTTTACACATTTTATCTTTAGGTACTCAATATCTTAGACAATCATCAATATTAATGACTGATGATAATTTTTACTTAAAGAGAAAACATTACTCTGTAATTAAAACTGTTATCCTGTAGAAGTTTCAGTTAAAACAGATAGAACAAAAGAAAGCAATTTTGTAGATGACTGGTTTGTCTTCATGCATGAAATTCTACAAAATTTAAACAAGACCTAAAAACTGCTGTACAGCTTTAATCAGATTTTCAAGACACTAATCTGTCAAATAACGACAAATACACTACAAAAAACGTTTATTAAAACTCTATCCAGGTGTTCAGGTCATATAATAATGTATATATGCCGAGTAAAAGTAAAGATTTAATAATGGGTTCTTAAATACCAGGGACTGAAAATGCGTAAAATTAATTGAGTTAAACTCAAATCACTGCTCCAGTTTTGGGGACTGCCCTGGCTGGTTAAAGCCCTTTATATTGAGTCTGGATTTTCAAAATATGTTAAAGTTACATGTATATATATATACGTCGTCGTCATCAGTAGGTTTAATTGTGTATATATATATACGTCGTCGTCATCAGTAGGTTTAATTGTGTATATATATATACGTCCTCGTCATCAGTAGGTTTAATTGTGTATATATATATACGTCGTCGTCATCAGTAGGTTTAATTGTGTATATATATATACGTCGTCGTCATCAGTAGGTTTAATTGTGTATATATATATACGTCGTCGTCATCAGTAGGTTTAATTGTGTATATATATATACGTCGTCGTCATCAGTAGGTTTAATTGTGTATATATATATACGTCGTCGTCATCAGTAGGTTTAATTGTGTATATATATATACGTCGTCGTCATCAGTAGGTTTAATTGTGTATATATATATACGTCGTCGTCATCAGTAGGTTTAATTGTGTATATATATATATACGTCGTCGTCATCAGTAGGTTTAATTGTGTATATATATATACGTCGTCGTCATCAGTAGGTTTAATTGTGTATATATATATACGTCGTTGTCATCAGTAGGTTTAATTGTGTACACATATATATTCCGTTCTTACGCATATATATTCAGTTCTTACACATATATATTCCGTTCTAACACATATATATTGAGTTCTTATTCATATATATTCCGTTCTAACACATATATATTCATTTCTTACACATATATATTCAGTTCTTACACATATATATTCCGTTCTTACGCATATATATTCAGTTTTTACACATATATATGCAGTTCTTACACAAATATATTCAGGTCTTACACATATATATTCAGTTCTTACGCATATATTCAGTTCTTACGCATATATTCAGTTCTTACACATATATATTCCGTTCTTACGAATATATATTCAGTTCTTACACATATATATTCCGTTCTAACACATATATATTCAGTTCTTACACATATATATTCAGTTCTTACACATATATATTCCGTTCTTACGCATATATATTCAATTCTTACACATATATATGCAGTTCTTACACAAATATATTCAGTTCTTACACATATATATGCAGTTTTTACGCATATATTCAGTTCTTACACATATATTCAGTTCTTTCGCATATATATTCAATTCTTACGCATATATGTCCAGTTCTTACACATATATTCCGATCTTACGCATATATATTCAGTTCTTACGCATATATATTCAGTTCTTACACATATATATTTAGCTCTTACACATATATATTCAGTTCTTACACATATATATTCAGTTCTTACACATATATTCCGTTCTAACACATATATATTCAGTTCTTACACATATATATTCAGTTCTTACACATATATATTCAATATATATTCAGTTCTAACACATATATATTCAGTTCTTACACATATATATTCAGTTCTTACACATATATATTCCGTTCTTACGCATATATATTCAGTTCTTACACATATATATTCCGTTCTAACACATATATATTCAGTTCTAACACATATATATTCAGTTCTTACACATATATATTCCGTTCTTACGCTTATATATTCAGTTCTTACGCATATATATTCAGTTCTTACACATATATATTCAGTTCTTACGCATTTATATTCAGTTCTTACGCATATATATTTAGTTCTTACGCATATATATTCAGTTCTTACACATATATATTCAGTTCTTACACATATATATTCCGTTCTTACGCATATATATTCAATTCTTACACATATATATGCAGTTCTTACACAAATATATTCAGTTCTTACACATATATATTCAGTTTTTACGCATATATTCAGTTCTTACACATATATTCAGTTCTTACGCATATATATTCAGTTCTTACACATATATATTCAGTTCTTACACATATATATTCAGTTCTTACAAATATATATTCAGTTCTTACACATATATATTCCGTTCTTACGCATATGTTTTCTGTTCCTACACATATATATTCCGTTCAAACACATATATATTCAGTTCTTACACATATATATTCAGCTCTTACACATATATATTCAGTTCTTACACATATATGTTCAGTTCTTACACATATATATTCAGTTCTTACACATATATTTGCAGTTCTTATACAAATATATTCAGTTCTTACACATATATATTCAGTTCTTACGCATATATTCAGTTCTTACGCATATATTCAGTTCTTACGCGTATATATTCAATTCTTACGCATATATGTTCAGTTCTTACACATATATTCCGATCTTACGCATATATATTCAGTTCTTACGCATATATATTCAGTTCTTACACATATATATTCAGCTCTTACACATATATATTCAGATCTTACACATATATATTCAGTTCTTACACATATATATTCAGTTCTTACACATATATATTCAGTTCTACACCTATATATTCAGTTCTTACACATATATATTCAGTTCTTACACATATATATTCCGTTCTTACGCATATATATTCCATTCCTACACATATATATTCAGTTCTTACACAAATATATTCAGTTTTTTCACATATATATTCAGTTCTTACGCATATATATTCAGTACTTACACATATATATTCAGCTATTACACATATATATTCAGTTCTTACACATATATATTCAGTTCTTAAACATAAATATTCAGTTCTAACACATATATATTCAGTTCTTACACATATATATTCAGTTCTTACACATATATATTCCGTTCTTACGCATATATATTCAGTTTTTACGCATATATATTCAGTTCTTACACATATATATTCAGTTCTTACACATATATATTCCGTTCTTACGCATATATATTCAGTTCTTACACATATATATTCCGTTCTAACACATATATATTCAGTTCTTACACATATATATTCAGTTCGTACACATATATATTCAGTTCTTACACATATATATGCAGTTCTTACACAAATATATTCAGTTCTTACACATATATATCCAGTTCTTACACATATATATGCAGTTCTTACACAAATATATTCAGTTCTTACACATATATTTTCAGTTCTTACGCATATGTTCAGTTCTTACGCATATATTCAGTTCTTACGCATATATGTTCAGTTCT
>JAWPHD010015108.1:0-57184 GCA_037043455.1 Cyrtodaria siliqua | reverse complement strand
AAAATCCCCCCCCCCACCTCCAATATCCGCAGCACTGACCTACAAGAAAAAAAAAAAAAAAAAAATAAAATAAAAAAAGAAAAGAAGAAATTTACGAGAAATCGTTTTTAAATTATGAAAAAACATGAAAGTTTTTCTGCGCATCTTTTGTCAATTCAGTGGAAAAAGCTGCGCACGGAGTTAAAAAAAAAAAAAAAAAAAAAATCAAAAAAAATCCATAGACACTGTGTTTGTTGGTGACGTCAGGTAAACAACTGTGTCACATGACACAACACGTGATCAACCTAAACATTCTTACCATCCGCAGTATGATGTTGCACAACAAGCGATAAAGCCGAAAAAGTAAACCATCCGCAGTATGATCTTACGCAACAAGTGATAACGAGAAACACTTATAACAAAAATTTCCATTTTTAAACAGTTATATAGGAAAAAACGTAAAATCATACTGGATGACGTCATGGCGTCACAATGATCGGTGACGTTAAAGACAATGACCGTGATTGATTGGACGAAAAATACAATTTGTACCAAAATGACCTTTTATGACTTAAGACGTCACAGGCTGACGTCACATTTAATGACGTATTGACGTCATTCTATGTTCTTGCACAACTAGACCCTAAACTGTACCAGCTGCGAAAGTTTCATTCAAATCCGGTCATAAATGTTTGAGATCTAGCGCTAACAAGATTTATATCATGACGTCACTGGCGGCCATCTTGGATGACGTCATGACCCCAAAAGCTTCGGGACACTATTCCAGCCTGAGTTCTATCATTGTGTAAAATTTAGAGGCCGTGCGACCAGTCGTACTATGAAAAGTGCTGGGGAGAAGAAGAAGAAGAATAAGAATAAACAGAACGAAAACAAAAGGTCTTTCCACTGAAAGGTGGAAAGCCCTAATAAGCAGAAAAACGCAATAATGGTTTCTACAGCAATGTGGTAAGTCCATACTAGATTTTGATCAGAACCTGATCAAACATGGCCTTTCCTTATCAGACAAAGTAAGCCAAAATCCCCCCCCCCCCCCCCACCTCCAATATCCGCAGCACTGACCTACAAGAAAAAAAAAAAAAAAAAGAAAAAAAATAAAAAAAGAAAAGAAGAAATTTACGAGAAATCGTTTTTAAATTATGAAAAAACATGAAAGTTTTTCTGCGCATCTTTTGTCAATTCAGTGGAAAAAGCTGCGCACGGAGTTAAAAAAAAAAAAAAAAAAAAATCAAAAAAAATCCATAGACACTGTGTTTGTTGGTGACGTCAGGTAAACAACTGTGTCACATGACACAACACGTGATCAACCTAAACATTCTTACCATCCGCAGTATGATGTTGCACAACAAGCGATAAAGCCGAAAAAGTAAACCATCCGCAGTATGATCTTACGCAACAAGTGATAACGAGAAACACTTATAACAAAAATTTCCATTTTTAAACAGTTATATAGGAAAAAACGTAAAATCATACTGGATGACGTCATGGCGTCACAATGATCGGTGACGTTAAAGACAATGACCGTGATTGATTGGACGAAAAATACAATTTGTACCAAAATGACCTTTTATGACTTAAGACGTCACAGGCTGACGTCACATTTAATGACGTATTGACGTCATTCTATGTTCTTGCACAACTAGACCCTAAACTGTACCAGCTGCGAAAGTTTCATTCAAATCCGGTCATAAATGTTTGAGATCTAGCGCTAACAAGATTTATATCATGACGTCACTGGCGGCCATCTTGGATGACGTCATGACCCCAAAAGCTTCGGGACACTATTCCAGCCTGAGTTCTATCATTGTGTAAAATTTAGAGGCCGTGCGACCAGTCGTACTATGAAAAGTGCTGGGGAGAAGAAGAAGAAGAATAAGAATAAACAGAACGAAAACAAAAGGTCTTTCCACTGAAAGGTGGAAAGCCCTAATAAGCAGAAAAACGCAATAATGGTTTCTACAGCAATGTGGTAAGTCCATACTAGATTTTGATCAGAACCTGATCAAACATGGCCTTTCCTTATCAGACAAAGTAAGCCAAAATCCCCCCCCCCCCACCTCCAATATCCGCAGCACTGACCTACAAGAAAAAAAAAAAAAAAAAAAAAAATAAAAAAAGAAAAGAAGAAATTTACGAGAAATCGTTTTTAAATTATGAAAAAACATGAAAGTTTTTCTGCGCATCTTTTGTCAATTCAGTGGAAAAAGCTGCGCACGGAGTTAAAAAAAAAAAAAAAAAAAATCAAAAAAAATCCATAGACACTGTGTTTGTTGGTGACGTCAGGTAAACAACTGTGTCACATGACACAACACGTGATCAACCTAAACATTCTTACCATCCGCAGTATGATGTTGCACAACAAGCGATAAAGCCGAAAAAGTAAACCATCCGCAGTATGATCTTACGCAACAAGTGATAACGAGAAACACTTATAACAAAAATTTCCATTTTTAAACAGTTATATAGGAAAAAACGTAAAATCATACTGGATGACGTCATGGCGTCACAATGATCGGTGACGTTAAAGACAATGACCGTGATTGATTGGACGAAAAATACAATTTGTACCAAAATGACCTTTTATGACTTAAGACGTCACAGGCTGACGTCACATTTAATGACGTATTGACGTCATTCTATGTTCTTGCACAACTAGACCCTAAACTGTACCAGCTGCGAAAGTTTCATTCAAATCCGGTCATAAATGTTTGAGATCTAGCGCTAACAAGATTTATATCATGACGTCACTGGCGGCCATCTTGGATGACGTCATGACCCCAAAAGCTTCGGGACACTATTCCAGCCTGAGTTCTATCATTGTGTAAAATTTAGAGGCCGTGCGACCAGTCGTACTATGAAAAGAGCTGGGGAGAAGAAGAAGAAGAATAAGAATAAACAGAACGAAAACAAAAGGTCTTTCCACTGAAAGGTGGAAAGCCCTAATAAGCAGAAAAACGCAATAATGGTTTCTACAGCAATGTGGTAAGTCCATACTAGATTTTGATCAGAACCTGATCAAACATGGCCTTTCCTTATCAGACAAAGTAAGCCAAAATCCCCCCCCCCCACCTCCAATATCCGCAGCACTGACCTACAAGAAAAAAAAAAAAAAAAAGAAAAAAAATAAAAAAAGAAAAGAAGAAATTTACGAGAAATCGTTTTTAAATTATGAAAAAACATGAAAGTTTTTCTGCGCATCTTTTGTCAATTCAGTGGAAAAAGCTGCGCACGGAGTTAAAAAAAAAAAAAAAAAAAAAAAAAAAAAAAATCCATAGACACTGTGTTTGTTGGTGACGTCAGGTAAACAACTGTGTCACATGACACAACACGTGATCAACCTAAACATTCTTACCATCCGCAGTATGATGTTGCACAACAAGCGATAAAGCCGAAAAAGTAAACCATCCGCAGTATGATCTTACGCAACAAGTGATAACGAGAAACACTTATAACAAAAATTTCCATTTTTAAACAGTTATATAGGAAAAAACGTAAAATCATACTGGATGACGTCATGGCGTCACAATGATCGGTGACGTTAAAGACAATGACCGTGATTGATTGGACGAAAAATACAATTTGTACCAAAATGACCTTTTATGACTTAAGACGTCACAGGCTGACGTCACATTTAATGACGTATTGACGTCATTCTATGTTCTTGCACAACTAGACCCTAAACTGTACCAGCTGCGAAAGTTTCATTCAAATCCGGTCATAAATGTTTGAGATCTAGCGCTAACAAGATTTATATCATGACGTCACTGGCGGCCATCTTGGATGACGTCATGACCCCAAAAGCTTCGGGACACTATTCCAGCCTGAGTTCTATCATTGTGTAAAATTTAGAGGCCGTGCGACCAGTCGTACTATGAAAAGTGCTGGGGAGAAGAAGAAGAAGAACTAGATTTTGATCAGAACCTGATCAAACGGGCTTTCCATATCATGTACAATCATTGAACGTGTATGGCGGTTAGGTACTATTTGCTAAACTGAGTGCCGCGTATGAATGCGTTGGGAGGGTCGGTGGAACGCAATAGTGCCTTGTAAAACGCCAAGCGTTCCTTTAAAACGCCCAGCGCACCTTTAAAAAAGCACACCGCGCCCAAAAGTGCTATGAAGACAGCCCACTGAACATAAATGACAGACTCCATGAATTTGAGATAGAAAACCCCAATCAATTAAGCCAGTCAAATTACAGGTGTCAAGACAGTCGACAACAATACAGTTAAGTGTGTCAGATGTGATTGACATATTGTTGTTTATTTCCTGTAATTGCTACATGATTTCCCGCCAAATGCAATTGAACACTGAGTTCACCGAGGTGCATTTGCACTTTAGGCATATTAAAGGGACTGGGGACGTTTCGAAAAAAATACTAATGTGTATCAATACGCTTTAAACCATTTTAATGAGTTTTAGTAGCATTTAATTAAAACGAGCGAAATAAAAGAAACAACAACATAGCACAATTAATTGTCCTGAATGTAAAATTGCGTGTTCATAGGTTCGACTTGAAACATATGTATCATATTGTCATTGTACATGATCGATGAATATGTCTGGCTTTGCACGTATGTGACATACTGGTTGGGAGCGCTTTTTAAAGGGACACGCTGCAATCTCGAACAATGTATCAATCATCAAAACTAGCACCTAGATTTATAAAGCAAATACTATTGTGACTTTGAATCATTCAACTGATGCTTTCGTTTAAGGAACACATGGCAAGTATGTCCATCATTAAAATAAGCATCTCGTTTAATAATCCATTATCATTTTGACTTTAAATCTTCCTTCATTGAAAATATTATTGGTGCACTATAAATCAAACGTTAGTAAAATGCAAAACCAGTTTGGTTGATAATATCAGTATACTTATTATTAATGATTGAACAAATGCAGGTTATGTTATGTGAAAAACTAACGGGCCGCCGTTAAAATATCAAGATTGCAGTACACCCCTTTAACACATGCGGATGTATCATCGACGATCATTAAAGGGATACATACGGCAATCAAGGGGTTTGTATCAAGCTAAAACATAGCACCTCGACTTATGAATCCAGTATTTTGTTAAACACGCCTTGCATATTCAAATACAAGTGTGAGTTTTCAATTGAAAGTAATATGCTATAACAATTTGAAAACTTTGAACCAATAATTAATAGTATTAATTGCAAAAATCAGGATTGCTGTGTGCCCCTTTAAGATTGAACACTAACAACTTCAAAGGAAGATGAGACAGGGGATGAATTGTCCTTTTTGTCTTGGCGCCGCCAAAAACTGTCCACAATGAACAACATTATGCAGCTCTAAAGCGGAAGGTCTTATCCATCCACTGAATTTTCCGGGTACTGGACTTTGACGGTCTGGCTATGTCTTGCGGCGTATACATGCAACTCAGTTATACACTAATGCAGGACACGAAGTCTGTATCAGCTCCTTTAATGTCGAAAAATACAAACGTTTGATTTTACTTTCACGTGATGGTATCAATATTATATCGGGGTATATACGGCGCCAGCAATTTCCGAGGAAAGATAAGATGAGGGATAATGTTTCTATCTATCAGACACGCCTCCGCCATGAAGCGAATCCCTCGGGGAGTAGAAGTCTGCAGTTTTAAGCGCAGTGACTTACCCCACTGAAACTTCCTGTTTCAGTTAACAATGAAGGTCTGGCTATTTATTGCGGCGTGTACATGCCAACACTTCTTCCCTTCATAGTTATACATTAATGCAGGACACGAAGTTTTTAGCAGTTCCTTTAATGTTGAAAAGTAAATTGAAAGGCCTTACAAATGGTACATATGTTCTTGATAACAATTTCAACCGTTACTGAGATATAGGTGGTTATTGGTGTTTACACCTATCGCTTACATATGACCTTGACCTTTGACCTGGTGACCTGATTTTCCCAGACTTGGTCAAGGTCACATAGTGGCACATATATGAGGGCATTGTTGGCGCTAGCTGTTTCGGTTTTCCAAATATACTTAGAAGTTTCTATTTTAGCCTGTTTAAAATTAAACCACTATGGCCGCCATATTTGATGACGTCATCAACACCTTTTTCACACGATCGATAGAAGATGATGAAAACATGATTGTGGTAAAGTTTCAAAATGGTCATGCAATAATTGTATTTTTGACGATTTTTTCCAGTTTTTAAGCGTCTGGCGACACTGACGCCATCACGTTATGACGTCATGACCCCGCATGACCTTCTTGCACAACTAGACCATGACCTTTACAATCTGTGAAAGTTTCATTCAAATCCGACCATAAATTTCTGAGATCTAGCGCGAACAAGATTTTCATCATGACGTCACTGGCGGCCATCTTGGATGACGTCATGACCCCAAAAGCTTCGCGGCACTATTCCAGAATGAGCTCTATCACTGTGTAAACTTTATAGGCCGTGCGACCAGTCTTACTATGAAAAGTGGCGGTGAGAAGAATAAAGTCAAAATCTTGCCGAACAACAACAATAGGTCTTTCCACTGGAAGGTGGAAAGCCCTAATAATGGTTTCGCGTATCTGTATGTGCGTGCAAGATGGGAACTGCGTTACGCCCGAAACTGAATATTTAGGTCTGAGCTATGTATCGTCTTCACGTGTATACATTCGTCTGCCCCACGTCCCACCCATACGCACATTATTTGGCGGAGTTTCATCATTATCAGACTGGAAATCTTTAGGAAGAGAAGCGTGAACAAGGTATTTCTTAGATATTCACCGGCGGCCATATTGAATGACGCCGAGGCCCAACAAATTGCAATGCACAACTACAAGATAAGTACATTATTTTGACAAAGATTCACCGAGAAGGGACAGGTGGTTCTTGGGCAGAAGCGATTTTAATCTTCTTTCGTTTCTACGTTACTGTGACGTCATTAATGATGTCAGCTAAAAATAAACTTCGCCTTCGTATTTGTAATCATAAGTTCTACAAAACTGACAAATTTTGCGTGTCTACGTCAATTTTTAAAATTTTACGTCATTGACGTCATCGTATTTTGGTTCCTATGGCAACCATTTACCAACGTTGCGTTTTGAGTGGACTTTATTTTTGAAAAGTAAATTGAAAGGCCTTACAAATGGTACATATGTTCTTGATAACAATTTCAACCGTTACTGAGATATAGGTGGTTATTGGTGTTTACACCTATCGCTTACATATGACCTTGACCTTTGACCTGGTGACCTGATTTTCCCAGACTTGGTCAAAGTCACATAGTGGCACATATATGAGGGCATTGTTGGCGCTAGCTGGTTCGGTTTTCCGAATATACTTAGAAGTTTCTATTTTAGCCTGTTTAAAATTAAACCACTATGGCCGCCATATTTGATGACGTCATCAACACCTTTTTCACACGATCGATAGAAGATGATGAAAACATGATTGTGGTAAAGTTTCAAAATGGTCATGCAATAATTGTATTTTTGACGATTTTTTCCAGTTTTTAAGCGTCTGGCGACACTGACGCCATCACGTTATGACGTCATGACCCCGCATGACCTTCTTGCACAACTAGACCATGACCTTTACAATCTGTGAAAGTTTCATTCAAATCCGACCATAAATTTCTGAGATCTAGCGCGAACAAGATTTTCATCATGACGTCACTGGCGGCCATCTTGGATGACGTCATGACCCCAAAAGCTTCGCGGCACTATTCCAGAATGAGCTCTATCACTGTGTAAACTTTAGAGGCCGTGCGACCAGTCTTACTATGAAAAGTGGCGGTGAGAAGAATAAAGTCAAAATCTTGCCGAACAACAACAATAGGTCTTTCCACTGGAAGGTGGAAAGCCCTAATAATGGTTTCGCGTATCTGTATGTGCGTGCAAGATGGGAACTGCGTTACGCCCGAAACTGAATATTTAGGTCTGAGCTATGTATCGTCTTCACGTGTATACATTCGTCTGCCCCACGTCCCACCCATACGCACATTATTTGGCGAAGTTTCATCATTATCAGACTGGAAATCTTTAGGAAGAGAAGCGTGAACAAGGTATTTCTTAGATATTCACCGGCGGCCATATTGAATGACGCCGAGGCCCAAAAAATTGCAATGCACAACTACAAGATAAGTACATTATTTTGACAAAGATTCACCGAGAAGGGACAGGTGGTTCTTGGGCAGAAGCGTATTTAATCTTCTTTCGTTTCTACGTTACTGTGACGTCATTAATGACGTCAGCTAAAAATAAACTTCGCCTTCGTATTTGTAATCATAAGTTCTACAAAACTGACAAATTTTGCGTGTCTACGTCAATTTTTAAAATTTTACGTCATTGACGTCATCGTATTTTGGTTCCTATGGCAACCATTTACCAACGTTGCGTTTTGAGTGGACTTTATTTTTGAAAAGTAAATTGAAAGGCCTTACAAATGGTACATATGTTCTTGATAACAATTTCAACCGTTGCTGAGATATAGGTGGTTATTGGTGTTTACACCTATCACTTACATATGACATTGACCTTTGACCTGGTAACCTGATTTTCCCAGGCTTGGTCAAGGTCACATAGTGGCACATATATGAGGGCATTGTTGGCGCTAGCTGGTTCGGTTTTCCAAATATACTTAGAAGTTTCTAATTTAGCCTGTTTAAAATTAAACCACTATGGCCGCCATATTTGATGACGTCATCAACACCTTTTTCACACGATCGATAGAAGATGATGAAAACATGATTGTGGTAAAGTTTCAAAATGGTCATGCAATAATTGTATTTTTGACGATTTTTTCCAGTTTTTAAGCGTCTGCCGACACTGACGCCATCACGTTATGACGTCATGACCCCGCATGACCTTCTTGCACAACTAGACCATGACCTTTACAATCTGTGAAAGTTTCATTCAAATCCGACCATAAATTTCTGAGATCTAGCGCGAACAAGATTTTCATCATGACGTCACTGGCGGCCATCTTGGATGACGTAATGACCCCAAAAGCTTCGCGGCACTATTCCAGAATGAGCTCTATCACTGTGTAAACTTTAGAGGCCGTGCGACCAGTCTTACTATGAAAAGTGGCGGTGAGAAGAATAAAGTCAAAATCTTGCCGAACAACAACAATAGGTCTTTCCACTGGAAGGTGGAAAGCCCTAATAAGAATAAACAGAACGAAAACAAAAGGTCTTTCCACTGAAAGGTGGAAAGCCCTAATAATAAGAATAAACAGAACGAAAACAAAAGGTCTTTCCACTGAAAGGTGGAAAGCCCTAATAAACAGAACGAAAACAAGAGGTCTTTCCACTGAAAGGTGGAAAGCCCTAATTACTTTTGAAACAGTTGTTAAACTTCGCAAAGTATATAGAAACATATTTACAGTTTAAAATACAATTTAAACTCTACTACGTTTTCTATAATAGAGAACCGAAAATGTCACAAATATAATAAATGGTGAAGTGATATAACTGCTGTTATATGTTCGACATGTCTGGAACTAACTCAGTAGCGGTTTTGGAAGGGGTGGCAACTAACACAGTTAACAAAAATAAAGACGAAGCAAATGCAGGCGCAAATTATCAGAAGATTAAAGAAGAGAATGATATGACTGATAAAAAATCAGAAAACAACAGCGTTGATAATGGTAAAAATAACGATTGCTGCAAAGGCACGCGTGATACAATACCACAGTTGGTCGTTGATAAGGAACATATAAAAGGGGACACTGATGAACAATGTGACAAAACGGTTGGTAATATGACGGTTGAAAGTAATACCACCAAAGAAAACGAATGCAAGAATGTCAATGGTAATCTGTGTATCATACAGGAAGGAGGTGATACTAACGATGAGATAAAGGAAACGAAAACAGGTGTGACAACAGCCAACGTAGTTGCAATGCAAACTACAGAAGATAGCAAAACTAATGAAGCCATCAACAGTAATAAGGGCAAAACCATCAACGGTAATGATGGATTATTAGGCGAGAAAAAGGTCAATACTGACAATGAAAGAAAAACTGTACAAGGGGAACTTACTATTGGACATTGTTATGAAGATAATAAAAAAGAAAGTAAATGTATGAACATGTATGAAACACCTGATAAAGAGGCGGATGATTTCATTGAGGGTTTGGATAATGAATCGGGGAATATGAGTGAAGGGAAACATAATGTCACAAAAGAAAAGTCTGATCTAAAAGATAACATTTCAAATAAAGGCGGTGACGATGCAAACGGCAATTGTGAAAGTAATTGCAATACAACTGCTAGATGTGATGCAAGTAAACCGACGGAAATAAATCAGTGGCACCAAACAGAAGATGTTGAAAATCACTTAGTCAAAAATCTGAAAAAAGTCAAAAATCTTAAAAAAGAACATATTATTTTTTTTTGTAATAAACAACAATATACAGTTGTAAAAAACAAAACAAGTTTTACCGAGGAGAGTCGACATCAAAAACGACTTACACGACGTGGGCAAAAAGATGAACATGAAGGACTAGTCTCAGGTGAAACCATTGCAGTTGGTAACAAGACTATACAAAAACAAGTGAACGCAGTTGCCAAGTTCAATATGTGTGATTTTTGTCAGGATTGGTCTCATTACATGTGCGAGACCTGTGCTTTCTATTACTGCGTGTCATGTGTTGGGACTCTACACCCTGCTAAAGGTCCATTTAAATTACACAATATCGTTCCAACTATGATGTCGGCAAATTTCGAGAGATGTCAAATCCATGGTTTGGCGGCGAAACTGTTCTGCAAAATATGTAAAGAGCAAAGATGCGTAGAATGCGCTAACTCTTCGTGTTCCCTACACCTTCACAGTAGCGTAGGCGTTGAGGATGTTGCTAAAGGAAAGGTAATTTAAGCATGTTCAGTTTGGTTTTATGCGACTACCTGTCCCTTTATGTTTGCATATACAATGGATAGGCCATTAGACCTCAAATATACATGCATATAACGGGGAAACTTTTGGTTTATTTTGTTTACACGTTGTCTACAAAGTGCTACCCTTGAACAATAAATACAGTGCAGTCCGTGACTAATACATTAAACTGCAGACACATGTTTAATCCCTACTCACCTTATGTGATAACACATAAAACCATGACGTTTGTGTTTATACATTCAGATATTCATAATAATATGCCCATTTGGTATTGTTAAAAGGACATTTTAAACCTGAATTAAATCTACTTTTAGATCTATAATTATATATGTGATAACTCTTGATATTATAAATCGTCCTGTTTGTTTTTAAATGTGCTTTTATTATTCAAGGTCAGTGGTAGCTCTAGATAAAGGTGTAAACATATACAACTGGAAGTTTCATTGCGAATTATATTGCTATATTTTTGAGTTCTTATCAGGGTTATGGGGATTTTATTTACGGGAACATCAATATTGTTTGAGTACATGCATAACTGAGATGTTTTATATGTTATAACATTACTTGGAATAGGAAACTATGAATCAATTAAATTAATGAAAGGGTGAAAGAATGGAGGAAAGAAAGAAAGAAAGAACGAAATAAAGAAAGAATAAATGAATGAATGAATGAATGAACGAATGAATGGTGTTTTACGGCACGTCGACACATAACCAGGTCATATTAGTACACATTGTGTGCAATAAGTGATGCAATATGAGAAGAATGAATGCATGAATAAATGAATGAATTTATGGATGTATGGATGGATGGATGATGAATGGATGGATGGATGGATGGTGTTTTACGGCTCGTCGACAGATAAATAGGTCATACTGTGCGCGAAAACCAATGAAAAAAATGAAATGGTAAATTATTAAAAGTTATGCTAAAATGTAAGTATGGTAAAACATGAATCAGGTGATGGTTTGGATTAGGGGAATCGTAGGAACGAGTGTACGGGTGAGGTTTGATGCACCATGTTGCATCCTAAGTTTGCTCACATGATTGAGCCAAACGCGTACTCTGTGAATAATGAAACATTGAAGGAATACTATTTGCTGTATTATTTGTTGTTTTAGTATTTTTTCCAAAAGGAAAGGTCTTACGTAGCCATGTACCATTCGATTAAAAGCAGCATATTGTACATACAATATATAGCGGAAATTCCCGTGTTGCGTTTTCATGTCACTTGAGTGTATTTATGCTTGTAATTGTTGTTTCTTTTCGACTTTTTTTTTATAGTACTGCCGTTAGTGTAGCAAATTATTAAGTTATTTACTAATTATTGGATGACATTTATTATGACAGTACAAAGTACGACTTATTAAATCATTAAATCGTTTAATAATTGTTTTGCGTCTCTAGATTGCCAAGTAATATGATAGTCACTTAAATTGTGGTACCTATACTTATTCGCCTTTATACATTTGAGGACGAAGGTAATATCTTAAAGTAATTAATACAATTTGGCGTTGATACTTATCTTGTACAAATTCCTATTAGTGTAGATGATCAAAAAAACACTGTTCACATGACATCCATTCATAGTGACATCGATATGCCGTAGTGTTTTCTTATAAATTAGAATATAATTTTGAAGGGATACACGGCAATTTTGTTTGTTTAAATACTCACGGCGTCCCACTAATTATTCTACATAACTTTCATTGGTTCAGTCATTAATAGTAATTATAAGAATAGTATATAATTGAATTGAATTGAATTAACTGTTGATTATATTGCACCAATAATATATTTAAACATATGGTAGGAAATGACGAAAAATTGAAAATTCAAATGTTTATTTAATTATATGCGAACAGGTTAAACGTCAAATTGATGCTGGATAAATAAATGGAGTCGCTAATTTCAATGTTTGATAAGTATTTCAAGATTGCCGTGTATTCATTTAAAGCGTTAACAACTGCCATTTGAAATTATTTATATGAATGATACTAAATATTATATGATTGCGTTTAATGTATACAATTTTTATAATAAAGTAAATCCATTTTCTTGACAGCAACTGCTTATGGATGAACTTGAGAACGCTTGTGTTGCCTTTAATGCATTAAGTGCGCATAAAGCAAAAACAGAGGAAGATTTGGAGCAGATTCAGGTAAGTACGACACACACTTGAAGCATATTCAGTAAGTACTACACACACTTGAAGTATATTCAGGTAAGTACTACACACACTTGAAGCATATTCAGGTAAGTACTACACACACTTGAAGCATATTCAGGTAAGTACTACACACACTTTAAGCATATTCAGGTAAGTACTACACACACTTGAAGCATATTCAGGTAAGTCCTCACACACTTGGAGCAGATTCAGGTAAGTACTACACACACTTGAAGCATATTCAGGTAAGTACTACACACACTTGGAGCATATTCAGGTAAGTACTACACACACTTGGAGCATATTCAGGTAAGTACTACACACACTTGGAGCATATTCAGGTTAGTACTACACACACTTGGGGCATATTCAGGTAAGTACGACACACACTTGGGGCATATTCAGGTAAGTACGACACACACTTGTGGCATATTCAGGTAAGTACGACACAAACCTAGGCATATTCAGGTAAGCAAGATATACACTTGGAGCATATTCAGGTAAGTACGACACGCACTTGAAGCATATTCAGGTAAGTACGACACACACTTTTGGCATACTCAGGTAAGTACGACACCCACTTGTGGCATATTCAGGTAAGTAGGACACACACGTGGGACATATTCAGTAAGTACGATATACACATGGGGCGTATTCAAGTAAGTACGATATACACTTGGAGCATATTCAGGTAAGTGCGACACACACTTGGGGCATATTCAATCAGTAAGTACGATATACACTTGGGGCATATTTAGGTAAGTACGATACACATTTGGGGCATATTCAGGTAAGTATTATACACACTTGGGGCATAGTCAGGTAAGCACGACACACACTTGGGGCATATTCAGTAAGAACGATATACACTTGGGGCATATTCAAGTAAGTACGATACATACTTGGGACATATTCAGTAAGCACGATATAAACTTGGGGCATATTCAAGTAAGTGCGATACACAGTTGGAGCATATTCAGGTAAGTACGATACACACTTGAGGCATATTCAGGCAAGTACAATACACACTTGGGCATATTCAGGTAAGTACGATACACACCTGGGGCAGATTCAGGTAAGTACGACCCACACTTGTGGCATATTCAGGTAAGTACGATACACACCTGGGGCATATTCAGGTAAGTACGATACACACTTATGACATATTCAGGTAAGGACGATACACACCTGGGGCCTATTCAGATTAGTACGATACACACTTGGGGGCATATTCTGGTAAATACGATACACAAATTGCCAAATAACTTTATCGGGACAAGCACAAAAAGCTATTTTTAAGCTAAATAAGTATTTATACGGTTTTACCAATATTACACCCAGACATTATTTAGAATTATTCGATAAGTTGGTAACACCTATACTTAACTATGGTAGTGAAGTATGGGTTTTTTGTCAGGCTAAACAAATTGAACGAGTGCATATGCAGTTCTGTAAACAATTATTGGGTGTGAAAACGTCAACTCAAAACGATTTTATTTATGGGGAACTATGTAGAACAAATTATGCTACACGAAGACTATATATTATTATCAAATATTGGTTAAAGGTTATTAATACGGACGAAAGAAAGTATATAAATTATGTTCATAAATTGATGTTAAAAGAAATAAATGATAAATCGAACACCAAAAATTGGGACTCTTTAATTAAAAATGCTCTAGCGCAGTTTTTTTTTTTTTCGAGGTGTGGACATTACAAGGTGTAGGAAATAAAGTACTCTTCCTAAAGTGTTAAAACAAAGACTTACCGATAATTTTGTTCAAAACTGGAACAGTAGACTAAATGAGTCTAGTAGAGCTTCTTTTTATAAAGAATTTTCATCGTTTGAATTTCAAAAATATTTGGATATTATTAACATAAAAAAATTCAGAATTGCTCTTTCCAAATTACGAGTATCATCTCACCGGTTAGAAATAGAAGCAGGCAGATGGTCAAAACCACAAATAACTCCGAGAGAAAATCGTAAATGTAAACTTTGTAATTGTGTTGAAGACGAGTTTCATTTCGTTTTTGAATGTTCATTATATAATGATATTCGAGTTGCATTAATCAAACCATATTACTATAAAAGGAAAAGCATGTTTAAAGCTGTTGAACTTTTGCAATCGACAAACACGCGGGATATAAAAAATATTGGTGAATATATTTATAAACGTTTTAAGGTAAGGAATTATACAGTGTTTGCCAGATAGAATCTGACTTAATTGTTGTAATAATCGCATACTTTTAATTATAATACAATGCGGTTGTGTATGTTTGTTTTGTGAATGTGTTTATCGCTATGCTATTTATGTGTGTTTATATTCTGTAGGGGTATATATTTTAATTATAACTCATGAATGGATGAATGTTTATAATTTGACTGCCATGTTGTATTCAGATATCTATATGAGGTAACAAAGAAAACAGTCAAACTGTCCACTATGACCGAGAAACATAGTTTAAATTGTATTTGTATTTGATTGATTTGCTCAAGGGTCTTTTCAGACTTATTGCAACATTTTATGTATACATTTGTAAGGTTTATGGAGGATGGCCTCGAACCTCCATAGACCTATGACGAGGTAAATAAAATATATATATATATAACAAAAATACACACTTGGGGCATATTAAGGTAAGTACGATACACACTTGGGGCATATTCAGGTATGTACGACATATTCAGGTAAGTACGACACACACCTGGGGCATATTCAGTAAGTACGACACACATTTTGGGCATATTCATAGATAGATAGATAAACTTTATTAATACAAAAGACCAAATGGCCTATCAGTATACAATACAAAATACACATCATATTTATAATTAAACAGTCAATGGTTAGCAGTCATCAGTTTTAACAGTATTACTAGTATGAATATATTCATTTCAAACATGTATTATACATATAATCGTTATAACCTTTTATTTTCTAAAGGTAAGGCTTACATCAAAGTAAAAAAGTATATGACTTTTCACATCAGACAGATATGTCATTGACTTTATATGATAAATAAGCAAGTAAGAGGAGGAATTCCCCTATATTATATCGTAAGTTTCGTTTCTTTTTTGAAAGCTTTTAAAAATATAAATAGCGAGATTTCTAACAATTTTAACATTTTTTGATTGCAACAATTCTATAAATTTGGGTACATTTTGGTCTTTCCAATAAAACTTTTTAATATACACCTCTCTAAAATCATAATAAAGTGGACATTCTAGTATAAAATGAAATTCGTCCTCTAAAGAATTACAAAGTTTACATTTTCTTTCATATAAGTACGATACAGACTTGGGGCATATTCAAGTAAGTACGATACACATTTGGGGCATATTCGGGTAAGTACGATACAAAGTTGGGGCATATTCAGGTAAGTACGATACACACTTGGGGCATATTCAAGTGAGTACGGTACACACTTTGGGCATATTCAGTTAAGTACGATATACACCTGGGGCATATTCAGGTAAGTACGACTCACACTTGGGGCATATTCAGGTAAGTACGATACACACTGGGGGCATATTCAGGTAAGTATGTGTAACACGCCCATTGATTGTTGCATATATATATATATATCACACATATGCTGCCAAACAATACACAGAAACATGGGGGTCATGTATCTTCTAAGAAATAACTTGTCTCATGAATGAATTCTCCCTTTAAAAACAAAAACATAAACACTAAGATGCCAAAATATTGTATTCATACACTCATTTCCATATAAACAAAAAAAAATAAAAACTCACAATTTTAACATGACAATGCTTGAACAATGTAACAAATAGATCAACAATGAGACATAAACCTAAAATAGCATTTTAATTTTTAGTGAAAATGCCTTTTTTTACAAAAAGATATGAAAATTATTTATTACCGCCATTATGCGACTACCCCAAGCCGACACTTCCTGTGTTGCAATGGGTGTGCTACACCTAAGTAAGACACACACTAGCGGCATATTCAGCACTCTTGGGTCATATTCAAGTAAGTACGATACACACCTGGGTCATATTCAGGTAAGTACGATACACACTTGGAGCATATTCAAGTAAGTACGATACACACTTGGGGCAAATTCAGGTAAATACGATACACACTTGGGGGCACTCCTCAATTTATCTTGAGATACTCCATGTTGAGATATCACATTTTATCTTGAGATATATTGAGATATTTGTATATCTCGATTAATCTCAAGATATCTCAATGTATATCTCAATTTATCTTGAGATAACTGTCTTGAGATATCTTAAGTTATTTTGAGATAATTAACTTGAGATATCTCAATGTGTCTTGAGTCATTGATATCTCAAAATAAATGGAGATATATCTTACAATTTCTCAAGATGTATCGTAACTTATCGTGAGATATCTAACTTGCGATATCTCAAGATCCCATTGCGTATGATATATGCATTTTAGTGGGATTTTCTAAGTTTTGAGGTGGGCTTTTTGCCATTTAAAAACTAACCATTGGTGTAATTCTTGGGTTTGCCTTAACACTGTTTCATTATATTGACAGTTTGCTAATGGTAAGGTCCCGTTTACGGTAGTTTAGGTACTGGTTGCTATGGTATTTTGATGTCATATTAAGATGACGTTAAACATAGAATAGCATGTGGCGAGACGTCATGTCACATGACGTCATTATGTTGTGTCGCGTTAAAATTAAAAAAAATCGCATAATATAGAGGATTGATATAAATCGGGTTATCGGAGGCAACTTTTTAGAGTGGAAATGACTTCTGACTGCACATTTCAGACCTTTTTCATGCTATGAAAAAAAAACATACCGAAAGAAAAAAGTTTGCAAAAAAGCTGTTAAACAGGTTATTTCAGTGTTATCTTAAAAAGGTGCTGTTAGGCCAATTTTTGGATAATCGCAATAATTCGTATGTCAAGACGTCCGGAATAAATTCGCAAAATGGATAAAAGGGTGTTTCAATTTTTTTAACGGACAACTTACCCTTAAGGGGGCACTCCTCAGTTTCGCACGAATGTCCATGGTGTAAATCAGAAAGAAATCAACTAAGCATCTTTTAGGTCAATGGGTGGTATTTATAATAATTATGAAGCACATGTTTGATGTTTTTTTCCAGTTTTGAGTACTTCTAAGTTTATTTTGGTGTATTGGAATATGCATTCCTTTTTTTTTTTGGAGGCTATGAATAGAAAAATGCGAAACTATCAAAAAGTAGGTAAAATGGCCGATTTTGACTCACGGGGTGATCAGCGTGGACAAACTTTTTAAAAAGCTGGAGAAGGTATGTAAAATTTAGCATTTCCCGATATGCAAGAGCATGATGAGTGCAGACATGACCCTGATATGCTTAGGAAATTTTTATTTTTTATTAATTGACATTTGATATATTGCTAAAATTGTTTTTTTTAGCATGTTTTGAGGGGTGAAAGAAATGGGACTATAGTTGTACAGAAAATTCTTTTTGATACTTTTACTTGGTAGGGAAACATGGGTGATTTTATTGTCTTCTAAGAAATGTATGACACAATGATGATGCGATTTATTTTTGCTCAAAGATTCAGGCTAAGGGCTTGTCATCGGTTTGATTATTGAGAAATGTATATTAAACTGTGGAGTGCCCCCTTTAAAAAAGGGTCCAATCTGTTTTTACTAAAACAGTCAAATGAAGTATTTTTTGTCTGTATTTCAACATATTTTCAAAGTGTGTTACCATTCGTTTGTTTGCGAAGAGAACTACCTCGGGTTGAATGGAATTTGTCGATAAGGCAAACCCGCATTGCTACGAAACCCAGATTATGAACAACTCAGAAAAATATGGATATTGTAATACTCCGCCATGCACCGTATCTTGAGATATCTCAATATATGTCTAATTTATCTTGAGATACTCCATGTTGAGATATCACATTTTATCTTGAGATATCTCAATTTATATTGAAATATTTATATATCTCAATTAATCTCAAGATATTTCAATGTATATCTCAATTTATCTTGAGATAACTGTCTTGAGGCATCTTAAGTTATTTTGAGATAATTAACTTGAGATATCTCAATGTGTCTTGAGTCATTGATATCTCAAAATAAATGGAGATATATCTTACAATTTCTCAGATGTATCGCAACTTATCGTGAGATATCTAACTTGCGATATCTCGAGATCCCATGTGTCTTGCGGTTGGTATATGTATAGAGCATGAGTTTTGCACGTGTACGGGGAGATAACGCTCGTGCATTATCGTCCGTACACGTGCAAGACTCATGCTCTATTGTATTTATACCACAATAACTAACATATGCTGTGTATATCCTCGGGTATTACACGATTAAGCAATATTAGTGGGATTTTCTAAGTTTGAGGTGGGCTTTTTGCCATTTAAAAACTAACCATTGGCGTAATTCTTGGGTTTGCCTTAACACTGTTTCATTATATTGACAGTTTGCTAATGGTAATGTCCCGTTGAAGAACTGGTTACTATGGTATTTTGATGTCATAGTAAGATGACGTAAAACATAGAATAGCATGTGGCTTGACGTCATGTCACATGTTGTCATTATGTCGTGTCGCGTTAAAATAAAAAAAACCCGCATAATTTAGCAGATTGATATAAATCGGATTATAGGAGGCACTTTTTAGAGTGGAAATGACTTGTGATTGCACATTTTAGACCTTTTTCATGCTATGGAAAAAAAACAGACCGAAAGAAAAATGTTTGCAAAAAAGCTGTTAAACAGGTTATTTCAGTGTTATCTTAAAAAGGTGCTGTTAGGCCAATTTTTGGACAATCGCAATAATTCGTATGTCAAGACGTACGGAATAAATTTGCAAAATGGAAAAAGGGGCGTTTCAATTTTTTTTAACGGACAACTATCCCCTTAAGGGGGCACTCCTCAGTTTCGCACGAAACTCCATGGTGTAAATCAGAAAAAAACAACTACCGGTAAGCATCTTTTAGGTCAATGGATGGTATTTAAAATAATTATGAAGCATATGTTTGATGTTTTTTTCAGTCTTTAGTACTTTTAGTTTATTTTGGTGTATTGGAATATGCATTCCTTGTTGTTTTTTTGGAGGCTTTAAATAGAAAAATGCGAAACTATCAAAAACTTCCAAAAAGTAGGTAAAATGGCTGATTTTGACTCGCGGGGTGATCAGCGTGGAATAACTTTTTAAAAAGCCGGAGAAGGTATGTAAAATTTAGCATTTCCTGATATGCAAGAGCATGATGAGTGCAGACATGACCCTGATATGTTTAGGAAAATTATTTGTTTTTATTTATTTACAATTGAAATATTGCTAAAATTACTTTTTTAGCATGTTTTGAGGGGTCGGTAATCTCAAAGAAATGGGACTAAATATGTACAGAAAATGCTTTTTGATACTTCTTCTTGGTATGGAAACATGGGTGATTTTATTGTCTTCTAAGAAATGTATGACACAATGATGATGCGATTTATTTTTGCTCAAGGATTCAGGCTAAGGGCTTGTCATGGGTTTGATTATTGAGAAATGTACATTAAACTGTGGAGTGCCCCCTTGTGGTAAGTACGATATACACTTGTGGCATATTCAGGTATGTAAGATACACACTTGGGACATATTCAGTACGTACAATATATAATTGGGGCATATTCAGGTAAGTACGATACACACTTGAAGCATATTCAGGTAAGTACGACACAGTTGGGGCATATCCAGGTACATGTAAACTACTTGTACGACACACACTTGCATATTCAGGTAAGTATGACACACTCTTGGGGCATATTCAAGTAAGTACGATACATACTTGGGGCATATTCAGGTAAGTATGACATATTTGGGACATATTCAGGTAGGCACGATACACACTTGGGGCATATTCATGTATGTACGATACACACTTGGGGCATATTCAGGTAAGTTCGATACACTCTTAAATCATATTCAGGTAGGTACGATACACACTTGGAGCATATTCAGGTAAGTACGATACTCATTTGAAGCATATTCACCTAAGTAAATTTCATACTTAGAGCAAAATATATTAGTATGATATAACTAGTCAACTGTAGAATTCCTTATGCGTGTATATAACTAGATTAAGTGTTCTTCAAGGGTGTATCACCTGGTATGGACATGCCATATGTGCAGGATCATACTCGAATCCTCTCCTGAGATCTGGATATGTGACATGTCTAGTTGAGATGACGCAAACTGCTAGAACACGGAACACGTTATCTTTTAATAATTAAAGGGACACATGGCAATCTTGATTTTTTAAAAACTCAAGGCGTCCCATTAGTTTTCCTACATAACTTGCATTTTTCAGTCATTAATATTAATTACCAGAATAGTATGAAGTTAAATGTTCTTGCATATTATTAAATGTTGATTATATTGCACCAATAATATATTTAAACCTATGGTAAAATAAAACGAACAAATGAAAACTCTAAATTTTATTTAATTATATACAAGCAGGTTTTAAGTCAAAATGATACTGGATAAATAGATCGAGGAACTCATTTCGATGATTGATAAATACTTCAAGATTGCCGTGTGTCCCTTTAAGGCCTGGAAATTTCTGAGCACGAATTCAATTCATCTAACGGCGTTAATCATTAACTTAATGTATCCTTTTCGTTTTTAAATAAAATGATAAAATCTTTATTTTAACCTTACGAGCACGCATTTATACCCGGAGCAATACACAAAAAATACTTTTCATTAATTTATTTTCCGAACAGAAGGCGCTTGTTATAACTGACAATTTCTTATCTGTTTTTTCACTGTTTTTGATTCCCAGAATAAGGCAATGCTGAGGAGAGAACAAATTCGACAAGAGTTTGTTGCCTGCCATGATCTTCTTTTGGAAAAGGAGTTCAGCATATTGCAGACGCTAGATAAGGTATGTTCCAGCAAAGTTATGTATGCAGGTAGGTAGATAGATAGATAGGTAGGTAGGTAGGTAGGTAGAAAGGTAGGTAGGTAGGTAGGTAGGTAGGTAAGCAATATTTCAGTCAGAGCACGACGATGTCTACTTTTAGCAGTGAGCCCTATGCTCAACTATATAGTGTTGCCCACTGTAATACCACGCCGTAGACACATGCCATGATACCCCACCCAGCCATATTATACTGACACCAAGCCAACCATTCCTACTACTACCTTGTATATGCTGAGCGTCAATCAAGGGAAATACTAGTACCATTTTTATAAAGTCTTTGGTATGACACGACCGGAGATTGAACCCACGACCTCCCACATGTCAGGTGGACGCTCTACCATTACGCCACGAAGCGGTTTAAGTTGTCACAGATTGTTAATATCGTTGTAAGAATGCCTTTATCTGGAATTATTAAGCAGAACATTAATATTGAATCCTGATAATGTCGCGGCGATCTTTTGCTTGATCTTTAAATTGATATCTGCAAATATCATAGTAAATGCCATTGAACAGATGCTAAGCGATGTGTTGCAGTGGTCATTGACAGCGTAAGCGTAATTAACATAATTAATATGAATAAGGCACTGCCTCATAGCAAGCTCAACTCATTAAAAAATACACTGGAATGCAAATGAAAACAATCATCAGCACATTATGGTTATTAGAGCCATCTCAGTAAGAGGAGAAGAATAGATTAATCGTGAAACCCTGCCCTACTCTTACTGTCAGAAAAATTGTTATAATTATTTAACATGCAGACAGGATAGCCTTTGGTAGTTTGGACCTTCTATTTACCATCCCCATCAGACGGACAAAGCCAAGGGAAAATGTCTTGCGCAAGATGCTTGACCTTGAACTTAAGTGATGTTCACGCTCAATATATTTATGATACGGTAACGGTGTTGGACAGCTTATTGGAATGAACACCAGAAGTACATCAGTATTCACACTGACCTTGAACATGTAAACATCAATTTAATGTGCAACACACGGTCTATTGAAAACACATAGGCCAATTAGGTAGCTCTCATTATTTTAAGAGCTAATTATGATCTACATGTATGAAGTTCCTAGCTCTTTACTCGAAAGAAAAAGAGGGGGTTTAAGAGTATGACTGGACATGAAAACTGCATGACCTTGAATAAAGGACCCATAGATGCTACTTACCACATGGACCGGACAAGAACATTTTTGTTAAGGGCAATTGAAATAAAACTTAAATCGTTTTTGTTTGTTTGGTGTGAAATGTCATTTTCCAGCACATTTTAGGCTATGTATGACGGTCAACATTTTTTAGTGGTGGACGCAGACAACTGACTTATTCCTGGGTAGAAGATGTAAGACACATACTGTATACTTCCCGTCGTTCATAAGAATTGACACTTACAAGTCGAGTTCCCAGTGGGATTCTAACTCGCAGCGTTGAGATGGTTTCCAATGCAGCGTCTTTACCCTCTCAACCACGGATGCGCTACAAAATATCAAATCATGTCTGGATAACGTACTTGAACTCACTCACTTCTCACCAATGTCACTAGAGAAATGCAGCTCGGGTTCGCTTCTCCGTCTCCGCATTGTACGCGAAAAAATGTAACTTTCTTTGCCTCATTAATAGTACATGTACATCCAGTCCTTTTTAGTTCGGTTGGAAGTTCAAGCCATCCGTTGCAGGTTATTAATGCTGAGTTCTACTATTAAAGCAGAACGCAGTCATAAACAACCACAAACAATGGAAGACTGACACATACTATATTCTTTTCTTGGACATTCCTGAACATTCAGGACATCTACGGGTGCAGCTTAATTAAGGCAGAAATGGCACTGAAAAATATAAAAGAGATTAAAAACAACAACAAAAAACCCACATATTTTCAAAACACAGTTTTATAATCAATTCAGCAAACACTATTGATAGCATTTGTCTAAAACGTCTTAATTTCTGAAACGGTTGTGACACAGCATGGTAGACTTTGAATCTAGAGATCTTACTTGCACCACTGAGTGTTTCAATGTGCCTATGGGAATATGTTTAATTTCTTAGCTTTGTCTTTTTGATGTGGACATAAACTGTTTGAATGTTGTGTTATGTTTATGTCATTTAGCACATGTTAGGCTATATATGACGATCTATTTTTTTGTGGTAGAAGCAAATCCATTTTTTTTCTTGGGTAGAACCAGTACTGTATAGCTCCAGCCGTCCGTGACTATTGACACTTTTTCACTTGACGAGTCAAGCTTACAGTGGGATTCAAACCTGTAGCTATGAGAGACGAGAAAGTTTTAGACGCAGCCTATTTACTATCCCGGCCAAGGATGCGCCGGACATAAAGTGGGCAGTCCCATGTATTGAAGGTTATATGATTCCTATATATCCTTCTCCTCTGCCTGGTGCGGCTTTAAATAACCTTAGACAATGTGTTGATACGCCATTAAAAATGTATGTTCAAGAAGCTACTGTATAACACTGCAAAAAGGAAAATATTTCCTAGCAGAGGGATGTTTACAAGCATGTACTAAGAGTCAGGCAAATGAAAAACTAGATTAATCCATCGAAGAATTGATTTTTTAAGGATTTAATTCAATATTTAGATCTTTCAACAGGCTATCCAAAATATTAGGCTAGTTTAAAGTGTGTGAAGTCCGAGACACTGCTCGCTAAATTTAAACTAGCTTAAATGTTTTTCATAACCCGTACAAATATAGAAATATTGAATTTAATCCTTTTATACACTTGGTAACAATGACGTTGCCAACCTTGCACGCTTTTTTATAGCAACTTAGTTTACTTACGACAGTTCTCAAGTTAATCATACGAATAAACTATACCTTTTTTTGCTTTAATTAACTCTGCCCAAAACGTAAAATTGTTACTTCACTGGGAATTTAAATGCAACAAATAAACATGTTTCATTTAAGGTCAATGCAATAGAAATGTAAATATTGGGATTTGAACGGTGGTAGTGAGTGGCAACTTTACCATAAATAGCTTTATGGTAAATTTTCCATTCACTTTGCATTTTATGGTAAATTTGCGCCAACCACTGCCGTCGTTAAAACCCCCAGGAATACTGAAAATTAGTGAATCAATTCTTAAATATACTGTTTATATTATTAATCTGTTCTTATAGTATCAACAATAATGTGCCTTGGGAGGTATGATAAATGATAAAATCATAAACAGTGCCAGAAAGATAACATATCATCAGTGTTAGTGATGTACCGATTATTAGATTGTAACCGAATCGATCATCAGTTACTTAGGCATCCGATTATGATGATCGATTATGAAAGTCTATAATCGATCATCGGTTGCATGTAAATATGCACTTAATGTTCAAAATAGAAATAAACATGATTTTCCATGAGACTCTGTAGCTTTAAAGTATGTTCACATACCCGTTCAGACCACCGAACCAGCAGGACGTGTCCGTCTACAACGGATTGAGGCTTGGTCAGCTTTTTCACTTACTTACCGACGATACCTACAACTCTTCAAGCGATGTTGATGCGTCCTGCAGGGAACTACCATCAACGTCAACCATCAACTTCGGGCCCTGTGGTCGTTACACATCGAACCATTGGGCCGAACGTTGAAAGTGTTGTTAGAACCCGACTACCACCATCGTCCACCATCAACGTCGGGCCAGGTGGGCTTTCGGTACAAGCTATTCCCATCGAGCTGAACGTTGAAAGTGTAGTACTCAGGCAGTCATGAGTACAGATACAACACGTTCCGATTAAGGTATACACCCCACACTAGGGTGGTACCGTAGCCCTTCTGAGGGTCGTTTCTTGAAATAATAAAAAAATTCCAGTTGATTTGCATTTAGCTGTGTATGGTATTTGTGTATATGCCCATTTTCACAAGAGTACACGTGTATTTCTTAACTCTTGTCTCATGGAAACTTGGCACAGCAGTGGTTAAAATTTCCCCACCCACCGACTTTACGTTACAGAATAAATAGATATATTTATCACTAAAGTGCGATGCGTTTTCATTTAATCATGGTATTTTAGATTATCAATACTGCAGTAGCTTTTAAAGTTTAGGTAGATCTACTGTTACCTTGACTTTTTTTATCCAGCTGGAAATAATCGGCCGCTGTTTTACCTAATGACGTCACATTAACGATGAAGTCTGGTAACCTGCCAACTGGATGGACTAGCTCCAACGCGAATAGAGGTGGGCCGGATACCAAACACAGATGGGTGTTAACTTCGTTTGGACGAATACAGACATGACCTCCCCTTAACAAGGGAGTTAAGTTTGTTTGACTACGGGAGTTAACTGTGTTTTGACTTTTTTACCACGTTTATTTCCCTGTAGTATTTGCTACTCGCGTTACCGTAGAGCTCGCTTCGCGACGCGAGCTGAGCTCGCTATTAAGTATGCAGTATGCAGAACATTTTTTGCAAACGATATTTGCATGGAAAAAAGCAAAACGTGTTAGGCCTATTTAAACTGTTGTATAGAAATTATATAGAACAGCTAGCACTACAAACTTGAAACTTTGCAGGAATGTTTGTGTCATGGTCTAGTTGTGCATCTACACTTTTGGGTAGATTCGCATAAGAAATGTAGTTGCCATGGTAACAAAACATATAAACAAAATGTCTGTCGGTCGGTCCATCCCGAATTCTTCTTTTCTTCGCGATAACTCAAGAACAGCTGGAACTACAAACTCGAAACTTGGCAAGTATGTTTGTGTCATGATGTAGCCCCTTTTGGGTAGATTCGAATAAAAAATGTGTAACAAAACTTGTAAAAAATCACTAAAAATCATTTGTCTTCGCAATAACTCAAGAACAGCTTGACTACAAACTCGAAACTTGGCAGGAATGTTTGTGTCATGGTGTAGCTGTGCACCTCTCCTTTTGGGTAGATTCGCATAAGAAATGTTGTTGCCATGGTAACAAAACTTGTAAATATCACTAAAAGATGCTCGATACACTATATATATGTGAAAACAGCTTACCAATTACACCAGCAGAGCATAATTTATTGTGCAATCTTTATCAAAGGAAGCCGTTTGTGACACAATCAAAGAAGGTTGATATATAGATGCTATCATGACTCAGAGGTGTTGATTTCCAGTGTGACAGGTCAAGCCTGCATGGTACTGTGATGTGTAGCCCTGATCTAATTAACAGAAAAACTAGTTTATCTGTTCAAACTAAGAGGCTGTCTGATAAGATCAAAGTACAATGGCAGCTTTGTAGTCACCATGGGCATTTGGAAATCAGGCACAGCGAACCTGGGGAAGACTCTGTCACATAAGAAATGTGGTTGCCATAGTAACAAAACGTGTAAAAAGTCACTAAAAAATGCTTGTCTCCGGACAAATCAAGAACAGATGGCACTCGAAACTTGGCAGGAATGTTTGTGTCATGGTCTTTAAAGGGGGGCTGTATGTTTTACAAACATCTCATGTTATCAGTTATTTTGGGATGTTTAATACTTTAAGCATGTTAAGCACAGAACATCTATTCAAGACATTTCTGCTATGTTTTTGGTAACTTTCGTTTATTTTTATAAGAAATATACTGTTTGAACTAAAGGATTATAACCCTGATACTTAGCTTGGATCACACATGATAAGTGAAAAAAAACACTATTCCATGCCAGTGTCTTCAAATACTTCACATTATAAAATAACATTCAGTTTGATTAAACTAGATGTGCAAAAGGTAGTGTATAATATTATAAAGTTCTATATTGCTTATCTCAGTAAGCCCTAGAGTCGCTCTAGTCCTCCCATGTATGGTGTCAGATCGGTGAAATTCAGTCTATTGAACACAATGCAAAAACAACTATTTTCGGAGATCAATCACAAGATCCACAACATTCATCCACTTAAATACACTTTAATTCTGTGAATTACACGCATTTGGCCCGCAAACAGTCCCATATCTGGAAAAAAGCACTGATTCAGTTTTTCAACATTTAGCGTCATTCATTCACACTATGCATATTTTGTAATACACATGTCAAAACCGCATCTCTACCTACCCTCTGTGGTCATACTCTCCAAAGAAATAGTCATGAAAAACACAGTAAAACACTAACTATTCATGACAGCAGACATACATACTGAACATCAGGCTAGATTATACCAAATGAAATAAAAACGGATCTTGGGGAAAAACACATGCACATTAGAAACTTTGGATTTTTTCATGGAACTATTTTAGCATCCTACGACCCGAAAGTATTTCCCGACTGGTCTGACAACGTATCTTAGTTCATTTCCCCACTGTTTCTCTATCATCAGATTATCTTAAAACAAATCACTGCTCTCTCATATATATCGTCTATCCATTGTTAGACTGGCATAACCAGTTCCTCTTTTGAACTATCAGAGAATTATTTCCTATACACTGACAGAGGCAAATATCTTACGCTTATAATCATTTTAATCTTGTCTGAACAATACAAATTCGGCCATGAAGAGAAACAGAACTTCAAATAAAAAAAACCTTTTGTTTTGACAGAGAATTATTATTACATGACAATACATTATCATTATGTTTTTTTTTAATAATTTATAGACTGATACAAGTCTAATCCATTGCTTGCATTTCTAACTGGTAATAGGAGGTAGATGGTAGACTGTGTGACGTACGTAACGGTCTGGAAAAGTTTCCACGTCTAGAAAAAGAAGATGCAAGGCTGACATCAGATGTGACCGACTTGGTACAGCAAAAGGAAGGACAGGATTTCATCCAGGTAACAAAACCAATTACATGATTATGCCGATATATGTGATACGATTGTTGCATTCGGTAGTTGCCATTACTCTTATTTCGCAGCCAGTAGCCAATATGCAATTTAAGGGTAATTGGGGTGTGGGGTGTGGGCGGGGCGAGGGGTGGGGCAACATGCGAAACTGTATTCTGAAGGTTTGTGCATGGTTAAAACACTTTGAGGTCTGTGGATGTATGCTAACGTAACTTGGGAAGTCTAAACAATTAGACCAACGTGCGCGCACATACATCTTTCCATATATTAGTAGCATATAACAAATAAAAATTCTGAAAATATCGAGTAACTCTTGTTCCTTTTTGCCTATATCGGATATATCAATCTCAATGACAATTAGTCTAGAGGCCACTCAACGATGTTTGAGTCGAGTTCAACATTTTGCGAGGTGCATAATATACAATTATGGACTTTTCAGCTGTTATACATGATGTGATATGCACCAAAAAAATCATTATTGACCGAGGCGATAGCCGAGGTCAATATTGATTTTTTGGTACATATCAACATCATGTATAACAGCTGAAAAGTCCATAACTGTTTTATTATATAACCCTCAATTTACAATTATATAAAACAGGTCAATATCAAAAAAACAATTATATAAAACAGGTCAATATCAAAAAAACAGGTCAATATCAAAAAAACAGGTCAATATCGCTAGATATTTTTTCTAAAAAATTACTTTTTAGCCAATGAAAACGCGTCTATTTATAGGTTATATAATAATAATAGTTATCACTCGAAAGGGTAATATCTTGCCTTTGTCGTGGTACCCGTGTTTAGCTCTGATTTTGTATGTGACAGGGATAAATTGAGGCCAAAGGTCGTGACCCTTTTTTGGAATATTTTATTGAAACTTCAAGGTAGATTTTTGAAAGCCATTATTATTTTATTTATGCACAAAGCATATTTCGGTCATAAGCTGACTTAGAGGTGAGCTGATATGCGGTGATAAGTCTTCATCCGGAGTCCGTCCGTCCGCCCATCAGCCCATCCGCCCATCCGCCGTCTGTCCGGAAGAACGTCTAGTAGCCACTCAATGAATTGTGAGTCGAGTTCAACATTTTGCGAGGAGCAAAGAGACCTGTATCATTCGTAAGGGTAATATCTTACCTTTGTCGTGGTACCTGTGTTCTGCCCTGACTTTGTACAAAACAGGGGTAAATTGAGGTCAAAGGTCATGACCCATTTTCAGAATATTTAATTGAAAAATTGAATGTACATTTTTGAAAGCCATTTTTTATTTTGTTTATGCACGAAGCATATTTCGGTCTTCAGCTAACATAAGTAAAAGGCCCAGAGATGAGCTGCTATACGGTGGTTAGCCTTCGTCTGTCGTCTTCCTGTCCGTCCGTCCGCCCCTCCGCCGTCTATCCGCCCATCCACCATTTGTCCGGGAGAACGTCTAGTAGCCACTCAATGAATTGTGAGTCGAGTTTAACATTTTGCGAGGAGCATAGAGAGAGGTATCAATCGAAAGGGTAATATCTTACCTTTGCCGTGTATAGGATCGTGTTCTGTCCTGGTTTTGTATGTAACAGAGGTAAATTGAGTTCAAATGTCATGACCGTTTTTCAGAATATTGAATTGAACAATTGAATGTACACCTTTGAAAGCCATTATTATTTTGTTTATGCACGAAGCATATTTCGGTCATAAGCTAACATAAGTAAATGGCTTAGAGATGAGCTGATATACGGTGTTAACCCTTCGTCCGGCGTATGTTCGTCCGCCCATCCACCGTCCGTCCGTCTGTCCAGAAGAACGTCGTCTCGTCCGTCAATTCGCCGTCTGTTCATAAGGAATATGTTGATCACTCGACGAATTTTGAGTCGAGTTCAACATTTTGAAAGTATCATAGAGACAGGTATCACTCGAAAGGGTATTTACCTGCCTTTATCTTGGTACCCATGTTCAGTTCTGATTTTAGATGTGAATTCGGGTCAACGGTTTCCCTGTTCCACAAGAATTAAGTTAAAACGAATGTAACATTTAAAAAATATGATATCTTGTTTATTTATAAATCACCTTTTGCGTATTATCTCACATGAGCCAAAGGCTCAGAGATGAACTAGTATACAGTGATCACTTCTCGTTGGGCGTCCGTCTGTCCGTCCGCCCATCTGCCATCTCTCCACCATTTGTCTTGCAAGGCGAGGTACTCTTTTTTTTTAACTTTAAATTAAACGGCTTTTCATTCATTCATTCATTCATTCAAGCATATCTTTACAGAATATATTTATTCTATCAAAACTTATTTTGTTAATGTCCGTGTCTTTTGCACACATGTAATATTCATTTCTGTTGTTAACTTTACACTGAATCATAAGGTCACTTACACAAAATGTTTCCTTAATATTCATTAAGAAATAATTATATTTTAAGGAATACATGGTATACGTTTAATATAACAGTTTCCATAGCATATGGACACATTGTTTCATATTGCCAACATTTAAGTTCTAACGACATTTGTTTACATTTTAAGTTATCCTAACTCGTTCGTCAAAGGTTGGATAATTTGTTAAAAAAACAACACAAATCTCTAAATTTCACACTTTTCCTTTTTTCCCAACGACCCACATTTCTTATATGTCATACTTGAAACTACTCATTAGTTCAAATCATTGAGAAACGTGGACTAAACACCAAAAACGTTGAGAAGAAGAACATTTTTGGTACGGAGGGATTTGCATTTAAAATATTAAACACAATAAGTTTTGTGGATTTAGTGATGGTGGTATTCGCGGCACGGCACATTATATCATATGTGTAAGTTAATCAAGAATAGTGTGCATATCCCCAAAAATCACAATGAGTACCGAGTTGGCTCTTGTTAGTTCAGCAAAATATATTCTTGACGTTAACGTTAACTAGCATACTCGTCGTTCAACAGACAGAAATGTTACAATAAAAAGACAGTTTTTCTTTTAATACTAGTGAGCAGACATCCCACGTACGCTAATTATTTTTTAAAATCCCATGCCATTTTCCCCATAGTTGGTTTGCTTATGGTTCTAACAAAATTGTATAAACAATAGTCATACATGCTGTGTTTTTCATAGATACCAGTAGTTTTTATTAAAATTGCGACAAGAGGTAAATATACCATGAAATATAAAATCAAAATAACAAAGTAACAATAAATACTGAAAAGGGGATCCCTTGGAAGCAACAAACACAAGCAAGAGATAAATGTAGCAGACTCGGTTTTACTGAGTATGCAAATGAGGGTAATGTAAAGTGCAACACCTGTCACGCCTCCTAGCACCGGCTTAAGCGCTATTCTACTTTAAAGCCACAAATATCGGGCTTGATGATCCCAAAGGAACGTGAACATTCCACGAAAATCAGGTTTTCCAGTTGAAATGCTATTACAGTACCGGTAAGATGAACATGAAGTAAAAAAAAGTTTTTTTTTCTACAAAAAATCCAGCAAATGACATAAATGAAGTTGTTAAAAATCTAGTATTAGAGTGATATAAACAGAGTACAATATGGAATAAATTGAATGACACGTGATTCACAAACATAAATGAACTTGACATTGACACCAAATTCAATCTCAAGCTTACTTTCCATATAAGATATCTACACAGCAAATTTCGTTCAAATATCTCATTCTCAAAAAGCTACTGAGCTGAAACTGTTTCTATTTTTAGTAACAATGACCTTAAGCTTGACTCCAGTGACCCCAAATACCCCAAACTTCCTTTTGATATAAGTTACACAGCACTTAAGATAATTAGCTGAAACCGTTTTTTTCTATTTTTGGTAATAGTGACCTTGACCTTCACCCCAGTGACCCTATATAAGCTACCTACCATGCATATTTCGTCGCAATACCTCATTCCTAACACACGTTATTGAGCGGAAACTAAGAGTTTGAAGCACGCACGCCCGCACGCCAAACGACATACCCCTAATCTAATAACCAGGTTTTCCATTACTGCGATTCTAATTCTAATGTTGTTTGCATATATTACGCGTTTCGCAAATGCAGTGCTTAACGGCTCATCCACGTAGTACCGGTTAGTTAAAGCCGCTCCAGAGACAGGGTTTTCTTGCATACCGGATAAGGCTATCCACGTTTTACATGGGGGATGGAATATAAGAATCTTTCATGGGTATCCGGTGAAGATAGGGAATTCCAACCCGTGGTATAAGTGTTTTTATCGGAACCGAGGCTCTGCCGAGGTTCCGATTAAAACACTTATACGGAGGGTTGAAATTCCCTATCTTAACCGAATACCCATGATAGATTCTTTTTCTTGCATATCAGAGACATGTGCGTAGACGCCGCCCGCTACTAACGTTTTGCATGCTTTCCTGCATACCAGATGTTGCGCGCGTGACTTTTATCTTTAGCCTCGGTTCCGATAAAAAGACTTATACCTCTGGCTGGAATTCCCTATCTTCACCGGATACCCTTGAAAGATTCATATAATACTATATAGGCATCCGGGAATTCTTACTAACGGATAGTAACATTATTATCGTTTTAACGTGTTCAAGAGAGAAATACTCCGATAAACGGAAAACTCCGGTTTGAGTCCCCATCTGACGAACGAGGCTGGGGACGTGTGTTGGTTAAGAACATTTCAACGAAACTTGTTTCGCATGTGAATCTTGAACCAGGGACCGCCAAACCGGCACCCATATAACATATCAGATATTTATTAAAGGTATCAACAATTGATTTTCCTTATCAATTGGCATTCCTTATCAATTGACTCTATAAAATACCATGTTCAATTTTGAATTTTCATTTAACAAAATCGTAAAATAGGAGCCTTCACCTTTGGCATCAGGATGTCTCGTAACTTTCAAAATCAAGACTGTAGAAGGGTTCTGTTTTAATATTGAACGTTGATTTATTCCAACTGCATGCATTAAACAAATGCTTTAACAGTATTTTGGTCGACATGAATGCTACCAGGAAAATATTTAAAAAAAGGACTTCAGAACGTTAATAACGTTGACGTTATTTGCTGTATTTACAATAGTTATCAATTAAAACTGGCATTACTATAAAGATATTAAATTCATGTTTAACGTATCATACACCACTGTAACATTTTTTTTATCTTATATGAATTGAAATCTTACAAAGCTATCATGGTAAATTTTCATTTTCACTTAATAAAAAACCGTGAAAAAAGGGTCATTACCGTTAACCTCGATTTTCTGTAGTCACGTGCAAAATCAGGGCTCAACACGGGTACCATGAAAAAGGCCAGGGTATAGTCTTTCCAATGATACCAAACACTTTGATCCTCGCAAAACGTTGAACTCGAGCCTTAACTAGAGCAGATAGGCTAAAGTTGCCTCTAGATTAAATGATTTTAAGACTCGAAGAATACTTTGGAGTTTGGATAGATTTTTATGCGATCTATTTGATAAGTATTATATAGATAACTAAAGTATTATTTGCAAACTTGTTATTAATTTTAAGCTACACAGTCCCTATTTTAACTGGTAATAACTCATGAATACAAGAAAAACTTGATGCAAAGCATCAATTCGGCGCCAAAATTTTGAAGAATTAAAACATACGTTATTAAATAACAGTACACGTGTTTATCAGTTATTTTAACTATCTTATCATCAGTACTAAACCTTGGTATATTTAGTGGTCATGGACATAATATTAACAAACGTTGCTATGTTGACTTGGTTAAATGTATTTTGAATTAACTAGGTCATTCAGACAATTTTCCAAACGGCCCGGCCAGACATCACGGCTGTCCACTATGACCTGCCCAGGCTGTGTAAGAGCAGCCCGGCCAGACATCACGGCCGTCCACTATGACCTGCACAGGCTGTGTAAGAGCAGCCCGGCCAGACATCACGGCTGTCCACTATGACCTGCCCAGGCTGTGTAAGAGCAGTCCGGCCAGACATCACGGCCGTCCACTTTGACCTGTCCAGGCTGTGTAATACATTTGTCTGCATTTGACAGTCAAAATGAAGCATTACAAAATTAGCGATTTCCCGTAAACGAAATTAAAATGCCAAAACTTTCCGATATATCATCGTATTTTCTCATTTCTTAGCAACATTTAATGTAATTTGCCAATAATAATTAATCAAAACGATTTAAAAACGAGAACAATGTGAAAACATTTGAAACGCAGATATTACGATCGATAAATTTCGTTAAATTTTTCTAAAATTCGTATTACGCATTTAACCATTTGATTTTATAATCAGCCTCGTTTTCAGTCAAAATACAGGGAGACATCGTTTTAATGAAATGATTTTGTATAATTTTTGAATTATTGGTGCATCATTTCTTACAGAAATTCAAGAAATCGCTAAGCAGTTTTATCTCTTGTGTTTTATATCTTATTCTGGTGCGTTTTATAGCATGCTTTAAATGCCATTTAAACATTTTTAATTACAATCCAAACATACTCAACTATCAGTCCTTTTGATTCCCCATGCCTAAGGTCAAAGTACTACCACAGTATGTCCGGCGCCCTCAAGGGGCGCCGGACATACTGTGGTACAATAAATGAGTCACGTGTGAAGTAGTTTCAAATCGAAGAACACACCAAAAGTCGGTATATAAGGCAGAATTCGATGTGTAAAATTTCACATTTTATATAGTCTCCGTACAGGTAACATCGATAAATATACAGCTTCAGAATGTATGTGATAAAACAAATAGTTGCCCGGAACGGGACTTGAACCACAGCATTGCACTTTTAAGTGTTGAAGGATGTACGCTGAACCACTAGATCACGGCTATTTATTGGTATGTTATCATACCCTTTTTTGTAGCATTTTTAACACTAAATAGGCATTACGTAATAACTAGCGCACAGACTCATCCAGCGCTAAATAATAAGTCGAGATATGGTTGTTTGAGGCGAAGTCTTAGTTTCATGTTGATAACATACAGTACTATATCAGCCATTGTTAATTTACACGTGCTACTATATATGTATTGATCCATCTTGATTTGCGTTCAAATATGTTGTTATTTTGCATCATTATAAATGGTAGCTGACTTGAAATCAGAAGGTCGTGTGTTCGAGCCCCGAAAGAAGATAACTTTTTTCTGTACAAATTACTGTTACCTGTGTATAGGTACGATGTACACTGGTCGACGTCTATACAGTAAATGATTTCCTGCGCTCTACTTGCTGGCTTAAATACCCGATTTAAACATGATCTCGTGAACATGAATAACAAATAAGGATACGCCTACAAGGAAGAAATTGATTGATATAGAGACTGTGTAGCTTTAATTATGTATCGGCTTTTACGGTTATACAGGTAGTATTGCAATGCGTTTAGCCAGTGTATACCTGATTGTTGTTTAATAATTGCAGGGTGCGATATTGGCCCAAGACGCGTAAGTTATTTTAAATTAGTTTCCATATACTTGCCTTAGATGACTACGAATGTATTTTGGTGTATACTTATTTTAAAACGTTTACAATACATATATTGTATTACATTACATTATCTTTTGAAGCATGCACACTGTAAACACATATTGACATATTGACATAATATATTTATATAGTATTGAGTCAGTAAATCTGTTAATATATGTTTGAGAGTCTCCCAGGGGTTTTGGGGAACAAGGGAACATGGCCATTTATTTTTAAGGAAAAGGGCAACGTTATCTGTTATTTTCAGGGAACAAGGGAACATTGGCATAATTTTAGGGAACTGGGGAACATGAGTTTACAGGAAATAAAAACATAATATCTAGTTTTAATGTTAAAAAAACACTTTCACAAAGTGTTACGTGATGACAGTGTTTTCTTAATAGCCTGGAATAAAATGCATTAAAGTTTCAGTAATGTGTGTAACTCAAGATTCAGAATCGAGATATGCTGCAGCTCCAAAGCAATCACTGACAGAAAAAAAGAAGGAAAAAAACTACATTTAAGCTTAGTTTCAGCTGTACCTGATGCGGTGGATGTTGCTAAGAGAAAAAGACAGAGTTTCAGCAACTGGTTTCTCTGGGTTGATGATTTCAGAACTTTGTTGCTATTAAGAGAGTTACGAAATGACCCAGGTTTGCATTCCAGTCTGTCAAGTAAGATACCTTTTAGCGCTGTTTAGAAACAGGGATAGACAAGATGTTGACTCCGTTGTTCAAATTTCTGATGATGCAGTTACAAAACTCACAGAGGAAAATGTCAAATCAGTGTTCCAGAAAAATATAGACTTACAGTAGATAATGAAAAGGGAGTTTTAAAAAGTCCAATTGGTGTTGCTATGGGACTTCTTGGTAATGTTTTCATTTCTGATATTGCAACAGCGAAGGTCAACAGTTCGAGCTGGTCATTACCCAGCTAGTGTTACAGCTGAATGAAATCATTAGATAGTCCTATAGGAGTGGCAGTGATGTTTATGTGTTGCAGAGTCAAAGAAGAATGGAATCGTGTACAAGGACTTGACAGGTGAGACAATTATAAAAGTTGGTTGATTAAATGTTAAACAACTACAAGAAAAGTTAAGAGAAACTAGTTCATGATAACAGCGACAGGAGAAAAATCAGAGAATTTGCTTCAAGACAAGCTAAAACAACTACTGAGTAAACATCGAACAGAATTTGTGAGGGTAAAAAAAGGCAAACTCAAATATTGAACAGTTATCAGGGACACTGCTCAAAAAGCTAGAAACAAAATATTGTTTGCTGTATGGACTAGCTTTCATGAATGACTCCCTGTATGTTGCTTCTCGTGTTGCTTCTCATGATAAAGATGGGGGCAAACTTAAAGTCAACTTGGAATGTGAAACAGTATAACCGGTTATATCAAATGGAAACGGATGTTGTCAGGGTATACAGTTTGTTTATTTTACAAGACAGATTAGTTTTTAGTGACACAGATGACTATTAAATTAAGTTGCTCAAGCCTACAACAACAGAATGCAGCCACTATATTGGAAATGGATGAGGCCAGAGAGATGGAAAGGATGCCCAATTTCTCCAACTTGCAGGACTATGTGCAGATAGAAAAACACTGTTCGTTGTAGATACTGCTACTGTTGCCTTCAGGATGATAAGCGGTGTTAGTGGACTTGTTTTTTATCTAACAAACCCGAAAGTTTAGCTTGACATTTGATCTGCACTCAGAGAAACAGAAACCATTGTATATTAGTTTAGATACAGCTATTGGAAGATTGCAGGAGGTATATGACTTTGACTGTCAGTGCGTTGACACCTCATACATTGAAACAACAGCGTCAACGCAAAGTCCTCAGGGAACTGTATCAACTGTTGTAATTGATGACGAAATACGTATTTTAGACTCCCTTTGTGACATCAAGAACTTTCCCATACAATGTATCACATATACTGTTGGAAATCTTCATAATGAAGAGTTTGTTAACATTATTCGTAGAAAATTTTGTTTTCAGTGACGAGAGCTAAATATTCAGACATGCCAATGCAGCTTGAGTTTTACTATATGTTTTGTTGAGCAATTAAGGACCATTCAAAGCAAGGGTGCAAAGAAAATTCTGCTACTTCACAAGTTCTAAGTCATATTACCCCAAATTGATATCCGAGGTCTAATATGTTGGTCTGCCCAACATGTACGCTCCTAAATATATACATTTGATCAAAGAGCAGAAACAAGAGATGAGAGACTGGAGAGCAACATATGGTCACGGAGTTCCACTAAAAACGGTGAGAAGTATGAATGTGAAAGATTATCCAGGAACTCTGCCAATTAATCTGTATTTCAGAACCTACTGTGTGTAAACAAGTTGACTTCAGTAAAGTCGGAGAAGTACAACAAATTCAAGCTAAACAATTACCTGAGGTTGTGTATGATGCAGGTGACTTAATACTTTTGAATATATTGAACAGAGTAGGCATCATTGTGCTCAAAGAAAGTGTTACATCGGGTATGGAAAAGGCAACAGGCATAAGATACTTTCAAAACCAATTCAATAAGTTGTATTTTATGGAAGCCGATGAAGTGGCCGTTTGCATGAAACATACACTGGTCAAAATTGCTAACCGGTCATTTTATTACTTGGAATATTATATCAAATATTCTATATTTTGAGTTGATATTTCATACAAATAAATATTAGCCGCAAACAAAACAATCAATACACATTGTAACTTCAAAATCCGCACTTCCGGTCACGTGACTTATTTTGGCGCGAAATCGCATTATTCTCCCGTGCTGCACGAGGTAACATTTGAACATGTGTTTATGTTCTCGGAATTGTTTATCGTTTCAATCCCAAACAAAAACTTACCAAATAATAAATCAGAAATGCGTCGGATGACAACGGAAGAGCGTGGACGGGCCGTCGGTATGATTATTGCTGGTATTTCGATTCGGCAGGTAAAGGACATTGCGTAATTTGTTTATTTTTATTAATTTATTTAATCGATTTTCAACGTTTTATTTTCTCTTTTTTAAGTCTAGTATTGTATATTATAATATTCCTCATCCTTTCGGCAGGTTAGTTTATTCATAAGTTTACTTGTCTGTCCGTCCGTCCGTCCGTCACTTCGTTTGTTTGTTCGTACGTGATTCTGTCTAACCATGTTCATTATTCTGAAAAAGTCGCAAGAATGAGTTGTTTTATATTTATAGGTAACAGAACAGTCAACATAAGTTTTTCAACAATTCACGACCTTTGGCTCAAGTACAGTCGCACCGGAAGTGTTGCTGACCTTCACCGAAGGCCAAAAAGACGTGTGACAACGCAGCGTCAAGATCGCTACATCCTTGTAACACACCTTGGTAATAAAAGAATAACAGCGACAGATACTGCCAGACGTTTAATAGGCGTCCGTAATAGAAACGTGAGTGATCAAACACTACGAAATCGACTACGGATCATAGGATTGAGAGCGAGAAGACCTTTTGTGGGATTAGTATTGACTGGAAGACACCAGCGAATTCGGCTTCAGTGGGCCAGAAGGCATTTGAGGTTCACCAGAGCAGACTGAGCAAATGTCGCCTTTACAGATGAGTCCAGATTTAATCTTTAGAAGTCCGACGGCAGAGAGCGAATTTATCGACGACTTAGGGAACGATATTCGGATAATTGCGTCAACGAAAGATCTCATTTTGGAGGAGGGTATTAGTTTGCACACTAAAACTGATATGGTGGTTGTTCGAGGAAACCTGAACGCAGACCAATACCAGCAACAAATACTTCGACCAACGCTTATTCCCCATATTCGCGTTAACCGTGGGATGACATTCATGCAAGACAATGCACCTTGCCATACTGCAAGAACTACCCGTCAGCTACTTCAGGGCAACAACATTCGAACAATGGAGTGGCCGCCATGTAGTCCGGATTTAAATTCAATCGAACATGCGTGGGACGAAATCGACCGTCGTGTGCGACAGTTACCAAGGCAACAAAATATTGCTGACCTCAAAATGGACATAGTCAATGTTTGGAATAACATACCTCAGCGTTTTCTACATAACAACATAAATTCCATGCGACAACGCTGTTTAGCTGTTGTACGCGCAAACGGCGGTCATACGCGATATTATTTTTTGTAAATTTTGAAATTTCTGGTATCTATGAATTTCCATAAAATAAACTTCTTTGAAATTCATAAAATACTTTGCTTTACTGATGTGATTACTTATAGAACATTTTTCAATACATTAATTTCCAATTTCACATATTATTTTTTTTCTGAGACAAATAAATAAGAAATTAACAAGTGACCAGTTAGCAATTTTGACTAGTGTATATATGGAAGCTTGAAAAAAGGAGGAGTTTATTATGATTCAATCCCAAATCAGCAGTGCCATTGAAACAGTTACTTTAGCAGAGGCAAGAAGAGGAGAGTAATGGAAGATTTTTTCTACTATTATGACTAAATGCCAAGTAAGATAAAATATGTAAATGTTTACTTATTAAATCAGTTCTTATTAACATTGATGAGAAAATATGATTAACACATGTTCAGAACAAATCTATGTGAAAACAATACAAAAAGGAGATCGCTTAAGTTCTTGTGCTCAAAAACTGTTGTCTAAGATGCAACTAAGATGTTGTAGGCCAAATGATTTGTTAATTCATCAGAATTAATTTTCGGGAACATTTGCAAATATTTTTGGGGAACATTGGTAATATGTTTGGTGAACAAGGGAGTATTGGAAACATATTTTGGGGGAACAAAGAAAAATATTTTTGGGGAACAAGGGAACATTGGGTAATATTTTCAGGGAACATGTACCCCCTGGGAGGGCCTCATGATTGATGAAAGGAAAATAATTTATAATCATTACTATTAATATAATTTAGACTTTTTCATACATTTCATATAGTTGTAAGTATTTCATAAAAGAAGTTGAAGATTTGCGCTCATCCTTGGAAAAGTACTACATACATGCAGCATCAGCATCAGTTCTGGACCGACCTTTTTCAATGTTCGTGGAGAAGAAAACCCTTTCTAGTCAAATGGATCAGATAAAAGGTTGGTTGAGGTCATATAATAATGCATATGTGCCTATTAAAAGTATAGTTTTATTCATGGGTTCTTAATTATACCTGTGATTATATATGCGTAAAATAAAGTATGAGTTTGGTAACTCTTAATTCGACGTTCCATTCTAGGGGTTTGGCCTGGCTGGTTAAATCAGTTTATATTGTGTCTATAGAGTTTGTATTCCCAAATTATGCCAGTTATATATATATCTCGTCGTCAGTAAGTTTAGAAACCGTGTACAGCTGTTGTCAAATGTGCCTGTTGATGGCGGGATAGCTAATTTAAGTTTCTTTCTCTGGATAAGAGACATGTTTTAAACCCTCATTTATGCCACTAACCGCAATTAAAACGGCAATTATATTGTCAAGCCTATTGGTTTTGTATTGGCTAACATTTTACTATTTCCATGTATGTGTTGACATATGTTAGCCTATCTCCTTGAACATCAGTCACATTATACTGACACAGGTCCGACCAATACTTTTAGAAAGTGTTGCCATATGCAGTAATGTAGAGTACAATACAGTGGAGTTGTCAGTTGTTATGATTCTAGTTAGTTCTATCATTGGCTAAGAAAGTGATTCGAAATTTATTGAAGTAGGCCAAGCATTTTAAAAGTTATAGTGAGTTAAAAATAGCAACAACACCATACTGAATCTTTGATACCTTTTTTTTCTGCATAAGCAATTAAATGTAAAAGCCAGGAATAAAACATGAAAGACAATACGCAACAGTATTTAACTCATTTTAGCTGAAGAACCAAAGATAACATTTAAACTAAAGACCATATTTCTCAAAAATGTTCGGGAACCATTTGTGGTAGATGTTTACCTTCTCATACCAGCGTTACCTCCTTCCACCACCGTGGTATACACTGTGCAAGTGTTGGAAGACCTAAGAACATTGGTGTGGACTACAGAGACGCAGGATCTTAAGGTAATTATAATAACTTAATCCTTACTCCATCATCTGCCGTGGCATATACAGTACTGCTGTTGGTAGACCATAACAACACTGAGAAAATTATGATTGAAAGTAGTTATGTAGACTCAATACCGCCGTCATATACATTACGGTCGTTGGTAAACTATATGACAGTTGTATGTAACGTCCCGTAATGTCGCGACGAGTCGCGTGGCGTCCTGTCCCGTCATGTAACACATCTTTTTACTTGCATTTCCCAAATAGTTTCCAATGGATTGTTCCCAAACCTCATATACACATAAAAACGGATGATCTTATGTCCCTCTACATCTCACATTGCTGATTGCCTAATTTATTACGGCCCTTTAGTTCACTTAGAATTTTACACTCTAATAGTATAATTCCCTGTAACACATTTTTTCTCAGACAGTTTTGAAATCATTGTTCCCAATTTTTGATGTATACATAATAACAGATGACCGTATGTCCCTCTATGTCACGTATAGGAAACACATGCGTTTTTGTTTTCATGGCCTTACACTATTTCAGATTCCAATTAATATCATAAGTACTTTAGCAAATCAACTTTGTTTTTATTTTGCTATGTTAGAGATTTCATGTTGAGTCTTTCACCAGATACCCAGGCAGATGTTATTGAAGCCTTTAATGACACCTCTCGGTATCTGGATGACATATTGAACATTGACAACCCTTTCTTTCCAACTATGGTTATTAATATTTATCCTAAAGAACTTGAGCTTAATAAAGCTAATATATCTGATAATAACGCTTCTTTTCTTGATTTAGATCTCTCGATTGAAAATGGTAAAATAATTAGCAAAATCTATGACAAGAGAGATGATTTTAATTTTGACTGTTAATTATCCCCACTTGGATGGGGATGTTCCCCGAGCAACTTCTTATGGGGTTATGTGTCTCAACTTCTTCGTTTTTCAAGAGCTTGTACTCGAGTTGAGGACTTTAATATTCGTAATCTTTGTATAACTAAAAAGCTTCTCAATCAGGGTTACCGTTACCATAAACTTCGTAAAACCTTTGCAACATTTTATTATCGCAACCATGTTCTTCTTTCCAAATATAAAATTAAGGCAAGGACTCTTCTGCGACAAGGACTTTCACAACCTGACTTCTATGGTGATGTGATTTATAAACTTCGTAAGATTATTCGTCATGATCACTTTCATACTATCATTGTTAAACTTGTTAAAAAGTTTATCAAAAGAGGTTATGACCCTATCATTTTGCAACGTACTGCATGCTTGGTGGTGGACCCTTTTACAGTTCGCCACTATGCTTTCCTCTTTAATTGTACGATGACCGGACAGGCTGTGGACGCTATGATGATGCCTACCTAAAGCCCATTGGGACGGTGGCGTTTGATGTTTGTCTATGATCTTTCTTGTCGTGCCCTTAATGGTTTATTCTCTTGTTGCTCTGGCTTTTGCAAAGTCATTGAGTACCTTCATTGTGGCTTTCTAGGCTATTGTTTTTTTTGTATTATATTTACACGAGCATATTTGTGTTTTACTTGTATTGCCTATTGATGCTGCCTTGTTGGTTAGAGATTAGATCATGGCGGGGATTTCTTTATTTACACTGTCCTGTTTTAATGGGATGACAGTAGGGTAAGTGTGAAGTTTGGTGCACCCTAGAACCGGTTTAAACCCCCAGTTTCCTACTTTGCCACTGACCGTTCCAAGGCGGTAGCCCTATTGTCAACCCTTTTGTATTTGTGATGTCGTTTGCATTTATTATTACTTTTGCCTTCTTGTTTGTCTGTTTGCGTGTTTGTTTCTATGTTTTGTGGTTCACTGTCCTCCTTGAATGCTACTTTCCCTGTCCGATCTTTTTATATTTCTTTAAATCAGTATAATAAAGTGTAACGATTTGATGCCTTATTCGGCTGCCGAAGCTGATCCTTATATGGGTTTTGTATCTGTCTATGGTTAACAGACTGTGACTCATGTAAGTGGCGATAAGGATGCTTTACAACTTCAATTCCTAGAGAACTCGTCTAAAACACTCGAATGGTATAAACACATATTTTGAAACCTTCAGATGTCTTAGGTCAGTCTACGCAGTGTAGAATGCGGCAATGTTTCCGGGATCTTTATGTGTCGGGGTGTTTACGGAGCAAAAAGAGAAATCATAAGTATTTTTATGGATGAAGATCCATGAAATTTATTGAATCCATGAATATAACGATAAAGTTTAGCGTTATATCTGTTTTATTTATAATGCCAAAAAGAAACGAAAAAGAAGCAAATCAGTTTGTCCACTGTCACTTAAAATGATTTTTCATCAATTTGCATTTGAATGATTATATCAGAAAATTAAATTCTGATGAAGGCTGTCAAGCCGAAACGTTAAAAAGTCTGTGTTGTTAATTGTTTAACTATCATTTAGTATTACATCAATAAGAGGTTGGCCACGATTCACAGTGAGCATTATTGACGCATCCATTGCGTAGTTATTGCTTTTGCTTTCATTAATTATACAAACAATTGTGTGCATTCCTATCAGTTCACAGGCCCATAGTCATGTTTATTTACTTATCCGCAGCTTTTTAACGCTCGCGTAAAACCTTGCTTGTATTGTATGATATTATAAAAAAATCTATTTAATCCCTTAGAATTTCATGGATTAGCACTATTGAAACTTGTACCGCCTTATGCAATAATATCCTTCTCGGGTCAGTAGTCACTAACTCTGATGTAGAACGCAACCATTGAAATTGAATTCAAAGGATACTGTTGTACTACATACCGGTACTTTGACAAAAATATAACAAACTCCATACTGAAATGTGATTTGTTTGGCCTCGACAAGCTGCGAGAAACATTCAATACTAAATTCTATTGTCCATTTGTGTGCACATTTCTCACTTTATTTCTCGCTTTATATAATTATGCGTATATCTCGTTTTAGAGCATTGTCCTAAACACGATGGAAACCTGCATGTTTTGGTCTGGAAAACGTTATATACTGAAGTTAAAATCAACATTTGTATATCACATGAGTGCCATTACAACGGAAGTACGACACGGAACGCCAACACACATGATGATCTGTATTTCCGAATCAAGTCCGAGAGAAAAAAAGAGAGAAGAAGAAGAAAAAGAAGAAGAAGAAGAAGACGAAGAAGAAGAAGAAGAAGAAGAAGAAGAAGAAGAAGAAGAAGAAGAGGAAAAAGAAGAAAAAGAAGAAAAAATATTAACCCCTAAAAATAACCTACCCTATGAAAGACCTAGCTTACGCCATTAGTAGAACGTTTGACCTTATATTCAATTAATCGGATGCCTTGTGCTTATTCTGAGACCTGTTGTAGTCCAGTATTAGCACTAAATCGTTTATAAAGATAGCGTCCAAGTATAGTCAACTAAATGCGATATAAAAATAAATTATTATAACAAACTACAGGTTTGTGTATCTTAGATGGCGATTTAATTTATCTCATTCAACATTTAAGCATACATGGCAAAATTTGAGGTCAAACGCCGATCTATTTTTGGTGTCTTCATGTCTTCTTTGTTTGTCAAAAAAAAACATAGTTACATTTACGAAACATTACACATGTATAAATATATAATAGACAATTAGTAACCTACAACAAACATGTCCTAATCTAAAGTACAAGGTCAAACTAAAGGTTCAAATATCTTATTAGTCTTGATCATCTTCAACGCTTGATTGTAAATACAAACGTCTTGACCCTTTGTTCAGAAAAAAAAATTGAAAACCGGAAACTCGTGTTTGTGTGATTATAATTTTTTGACAGTATTTTTGATCCACATTTAGTTTGTCGATATAATGATGAAATTTCCCTCTTTGTTTATTTATTAATTTATTGTCGTTGTGCCATACTATATATCTTCGATAGCAGGTGCGTGCGTCTGTATCAGCCAATCAGAAACGATACCAGAATCTCGGTAAAGTCAAACATTTTGAGAAGAACTGTTCTAGACGTTTGTCTTGAAAACAAGCAAGCGTCGCAGATGATCTAGACTAATATCTTATTAACAATGTGTGTATGTCGTAATTTTAATAGTGTCTGCTAAGATATTTACTCGGAGGTTAACGAATAGTTGTATACAGTATAAGATACAATTCAGAAAGTCCGAGTTCAAAGGTCACATTAAGGTAATTTTAGGAAATATTCTAAAGGCGGTTCTGCTTTTTAACTAATATATACAGATATAAGCATGACGTTCACTGTTATATACGTATTTACATGATAATACCAAATAGGCATAGGAAGGAAAGGTTAAAGTCTCAACCTTGGTCAAAGGGAAATAATTATTGCAAGACATACTCGGGTACTCACTGAAATCTAGCACAACATTGTTATAACAATCATAATTGTACATTGTTATAAACAATCATAATTGTACATTGTTATTAACAATCATAATTGTACATAGGTTATCTCTAATCACAATTTAAATCATCTATTTCTATTATATCGTTTTTTAAAATTGAGCAAAACGTACTACGTAGATAAATGCGGGACAATACAGTAATACACATACATATATTCATTAGTACACATGCTATCCAACAAATCAATTATACCGACAATATATCACATTTTGGCGGCCATTTTGGAAGTAATATTGAATAACTATTTAGTGCTACCACAATACTAGACTACAACATGGCTAGACATTTTCCTTATGTGTTACTCAAACATGATCACGTGTCAGACCGTCGACAGATGAGGAAGTCTACGTATATTATGTCGTCTGCATATTATGTCGTCTGCACGGAAACATTTATCTCGGGTCATTCACTGTTTTTTTATTAGAATGGGGGAAATGAACACACTTTTGTGGAATAAAGAGTAGGTGGCAGTCGATAAGTATATTCAACTGAGATGCAATTAGCCGGGAAGACCACATAAAAACATACATTCAGTTATGTGGCATAGAATGAACATGAAATAAATTATGTAATAACATAACATATGTAAAATTGCAAAAAAATATTAAGAACATGAATATTATTAATTGATCGAAAACAAAAATATATTGACAAATGAGCTCATTTTTTTTAGAGTGGTTAGTGTTAATTCTAACGCACTTGACAAACATCGTGCACACCGATTGGTTGACGTTCAACAATTTGTGACTATTAAAGGGGTTGATGGACTATTTTCAAGATTTGTTTAAAAGGGCACTGAAAAACTTGAAAAAAGCTGAAAGAATTATCAAAATGTCATGAAAAATAAAGGAGAAACGACCTATTGAAAATTTGCAAAGAAACATAATTGGAGGCGGCCATCTTGGAATGATAACATCATCGCCCCGTTTTACCATATATGGCATATTGACAAAATATCTTTTAAAGCAAGAAAAACCACGAAAACCCACTGCAAATGAAAACTAATCATACAATGTATACATTTTACATTTTTATATTTATTTTTAATCAATTTGCAGTAATTTTCATGGCTTTAAAAATACTTCGTCAATATGCCATTTTTGGTAAAAAAAAGCACGATGACGTCATCGTTCCAACATGGCCGCCTCCATTTATTTTTCTACTAAACGACTGATATTCCGTCGCAAAATTCAAAAATTCAATACACTTAACCCTATAGCACTTCCTTGAATTTAAGATTTGGGTGGATAAAATAATATCCTGGAATCAGGTGCATTCGTTTAGTTTTGAATAAAGGGCAAAGTAGCAGAAAATGAAATTCGTCAGCCAAATCGTCTAACTGACCATGTGCGCACTTTCTTTGGTGATAAGGTATACGTCCGTTCGTCGATCATCCAGTTTCTATTAAGAATTTATGGTTTGCCGTTCGGAGCAACAGTATGTGTTGGTGTTTTGGGAGGGTGATGAGATAGAGCTCAAATTCGACATTGTCCTTACATTTTTTTTTATAGATTCTTGGTGCTGGGAGTTCTGTGAGCTCCACCTTTGTATGAATGATAACGTGGTCCGAGTATTAACTGTCATACCCCATCCAACCCCTTCTCCAAGAAACGAAAACGGGATTGGCTGGGGTATGAAATAAAACCTTAATTTCGGCTAAGAAAGTTTACATATTGTAATTTTAAAACATTTAATAGGTAATTTTAAACAGGTTATCGCATTTTTCAGTTTTATTGCCACAGCCGTTATAAAATTCTGCTAATATAAGCTTTCCCATCGCTTAATGGAACTAAGGCGGGACCACGTAATGGATATATTAAGGTTTGTTTTATCAAACTACCTATATTTTTGTTTACTATGTTTTCCTGGTTCAACCAGATATCAATATTACAAGTTGAGTCGAGAATATGTATTACACATTTAATCCATTTATTCTCGTGATTGGAGGTATACATAAATCCGTAGCATACATGCGACAAACGAGCTGAATTCTATTCTATTATGTCTTTGTTTAAAGTAGCTATCCCGCCAACAACACCCACATTTTACTATATATGTACACCGTTTCTACTGATGACGAGGTATATATATATAACTTACATACTTTGCCAAACTCTATAGAAACAATATAATCAGCCAGGCCAAACCTCAAAACTGGAGCGTCGAATTAAGAGTTATCAACTCATCATTTTACGCATATTCAATCACTTTTAAGAACCCGTTGACAAACCTATACTTTTAATCTGCACATATACATTATTATAAGACCTGAACACCTGGATAGAGTTGTGATAAACGTTTTGTTAGTGTATTTTTTACGTTATTTGGCGGAATAGCTTCTTTAAGAGGAATACATGTTTTTTACTTCTTCCTGCAGCATACGTAGCCTATAGATACGAAACATACAAATAAATATCGGTGGTAATTGTTAATATCTTTTAAAATGTTGATCATCATATTCAATAATTACGTATATCATACATTTTGTTTATTATGTGTTAAATATTACATTATTCGACCATACGCTTTTCGAACATGGAACTATTGAATCACCTTCAAGTATTGATAAGCATCCGTATATTGTAATTTATCTTCGTTTGTATTTTGATTTATGAACAATTGTCTGTGATTAGTTGTTTAAGTATTGATATGAATCAAAGGTCTGTGGGTTAGGTTTTATAACTGTTATTTATTGGCGACCAATTCTAATCAAGTTGTTGCACGAGATGCACGAGCTATGTGTGTAATTAATTAATATGTAGCATTACACAGGGAGTGTTTCATTCGAATTAACCTTTCACAGATATCGGTCGTTCGTGCCATAGGATATAGTACACAGTTTTGTATTGGAGTTTTATCATATTTCCATTTATTTTCTCAAGTCAGAGATTCCATTTATTTTCTCAAGTCAGAGATCTAAGACTGAGTACATAATCTCCTATGGCACACAGTAAAACTGCAAATATCGTTCTTTATATTTGAGACAGAAAATAGAATAGAATCACCGCACACTGGATATTGTACTATTCAACTGAGATCAGTTGCAGACTCCTGCTATGAAGTGACACATTCCATAGCAGCACTGTTTCAGTTTTCAAAAAAACAACAACAACAACAAAAACACAAAAAAACACAAACAAACAAAAAACAAAAAACAAAAAAAACAACAACAAATACAACAACAATTACAACAACAACAACCGGAAGTAGCATAACTTAGGCCATAGTCGTTGTATAGTACTATTTTGTTTAAATACCAATGCATTCCATATATCATTTTCTTTAATTTGAGACCAATTGCAGCCTTTTGTTTTAAAGAAATTAACACTTTATACAATTACAAATGAAAATGCATATGTGAAATCTCGAACCTGTCCTATTTGAAAGCATCAGATGCGAATCTTTGGGTTTATTATATGTGTTAAAAAACACGGTTAATTAATATTGGAAACATGTGTGTGTATTACATGCTTGTTGTTTACATAGGTTATATGATCGAAATAGATGCGTGTTAACAAGCACGGTTAATTACTATTGGAAACATGTGTGTGTATTAAATGCATGTTGTTTACATAGGTTATATGATCGGAATAGATGTGTGTTAACAAGCACGGTTAATTAATATTGGAAACATGTGTGTGTATTACATGCTTGTTTTTTACATAGGTTATATGATCGGAACAGAAGTCACAAAAGATCAATACTTTTTAAATTTAATACTAAAAAAAAATTGCAAAAAAGAAGCATTTTTAGTATTTGTCAGAGAGTCTTGCTACAGCGTATCTGTATTATACGAATTGTGGAAACGATCGATGGAGTGACACGTATTAATGAGTTAGCCTACAGCCGTAGATATCGGTCTTATAAAACACGTATTATGTCCTTCACAACCATTGTACAATCCAATCACAATTCATGCACAATCCAACCTGTATACGTTCCATTGACCGGTATGTTCTTATATATGTGAACATTATATTATGCTGTTGACCATTGTGAGCAGTATGGTAATTTAAATGGTTAAATAGGTCCAGTATGGGAATTCAAATGGTTAAATAGGTCCAGTATGGGAATTCAAATGGTTAAATAGGTACAGTATGGTAATTTAAATGGTTAAATAGGTACAGTATGGGAATTCAAATGGTTAAATAGGTACAGTATGGTAATTTAAATGGTTACATAGGTACAGTATGGGAATTCAAATGGTTAAATAGGTACAGTATGGTAATTTAAATGGTTAAATAGGTACAGTATGGGAATTCAAATGGTTAAATAGATACAGTATGGTAATTTGAAGGGTTAAATAGGTGCAGTGTGGTAATCTAATGCGTTAAATAGGTGCAGTATGGTAATTTAAGGGGTTAAATAGTTGATATTAAATAGTTCACGTGGTGGTCAAGGAGACATTGGCATGTATGCAAAATACATAAAAGATAATTGTTTTAGGTTTGTCGGACGATAAAAAACTTAATCTCAAATACATACACATCTCAAATACATACATTTCCAAATCTCAAATACATACACATTTCCAAAAGTGCTAGCATTTGCACCACACACGCACTATGTACTAATAAATTTGACTAAATACATCAAAAGAGCATTTGACCAAAGAACTATTTTATTAAGCATTCCAGTTTAAGTTCATTCTATACTATAAGGTATATGTATTATATAATCACGTTATAAAACATGCTGTTTCTTGTTATTTGTGTTTCAGTATTGTTTATTTGCTATTCATAAATTGTATAAAATAGTGTATAATAATTGTATTAAACTGTTCACTTAAAATCATGTATTGTGTAAAACCATGTTGACCAACGAGGTACTATGTACAAGTTGAATACAATGCTGTTCTGTTCCGTTTTATATATACATATTGGAGCTGCAAAGTACTTCTAGCACTTCGACACTGTCTTGGTATATAATGACTGAATTGAACTGAAGACTAAAAATAAAAAAACATCTATACTACGATTCAATAACAGTTTTAACGAAAACTATTTCAGTTATATAGTACTTTTTATCCACTTGATACGGTTGTTTGAAAAAGATTTAACTGGCGCGCAAGATGATATACGCTCTGAGATTGTGTTCCAAATTACTAGCCCAGAGTAAGTCATACTTCCTTTAAAAAAAATCAAACATATCCCATATAAAAGAAGGAAAAAGCTGCTTAGAAACTTTAAACATTCATGGATATTTATTCAGAACATTTCTTTGGTCAACTGTCATTACCTTTATAGTGTTCATTGCATCATTTAAACATGTACGCTGCCGAATATAATATGACAAGCTCTTCTTTGTTTGTTTATAAGACTATTAATGTTTCCCTTCGTCGTATTTCCCCATACACTATTGCAAAAATTCGAAATGTGGCTGGATGCCTGATAGTAAATAATTCTATAGTTAAGTGGAATGTATTGATTTATTCTAGATAAAAGCCACAGATTGGATGATCCTTCTTTATTAACCTATGTATTTATCCGGTAAAGATATACGCCAGTGGCCATATTCATAAACAATCTTAGATTTTTTTTTTAAAATAATCTTATCCATCCTAAAATTTCTTAGTTAAGTGAAAATTAAAATATTTGATTAAGTTGTATTCCTAAACCTACTTAAGAAATATTTTAGCTAAGATTATTTTTAAATAAAAAGAATTTCTCAAGAAAGAAAAACGGGAGTACCATACTCATACAAAACATTTTCTAAAACACAATTATGCGAGAAGAAAAATGTAAAAAATGCTGAGAAGTAAATAAAAGTACTTTACTATAATGATTGTTATGGTGATCCTGAACTATAAAATGCTTTGTTAACGTTTAGTGAAAAATAGTACATAGTCTTATTTTACTTATGTTTTACATGGCTTTACATTTTCTAATTTTAAATGTGTATATATCCACTTTTTCCACTCTTTATACATATACAATATATAACTGCGCCTCGAGTAGGCTAATACTCGTCTACTGACCTGAAAGTTCAGGATTCTAGCCTCATATAAGGCTACATTTTTTTAAATCCATATTATCTTAACAAATTTCATAAAATATTATTCGAAATACTGCGGAATAAATTTGATTATTTCCGATCATTTGGCATGTTAATAAATGGCGTAGCTGGACCATAAACGATGTGCAAGCCCTATGTTGCTAGTGGGGTCTGGAGCTTGCCATGCCAGAAAGAAACATGTATTTTAAGAATGAATTGGATGAGCTCTGTTTCATTTTCTGAGCTAACTGTACTCTGTAAATAACAGTTATATTGTATAAACATTTAATATTTCAAACATGTTGTGTTTTAAGTCTGTCGTTTCTGAAAATAAAGGTTTTGCATGATTTGTTATGTCAGCGTGATATATTTTATTATTGTATCCTTATAGCTTATTTTATTTTTAGCTCTATTGCCAGAGGACAAACGAGCTTATTTACACTGTCCTGTTTTAATGGGATGACAGTAGGGTAAGTGTGAGGTTTGGTGCACCCTAGATCCGGTTTAAACCCCCAGTGGCCTACTTTGCCACTGACCGTTCCAAGGCGGTAGCCCTATTGTCAACCCTTTTGTGTTTGTGATGTCGTTTGCATTTATTGTTACTTTTGCCTTCTTGTTTGTCTGTTTGCGTGTTTGTTTTTGTGTGTTTTGTGGTTGCCTATTCTCCTTGAATGCTACTTTCCCTGTCCGATCTTTTTATATTTCTTTATACCTTGGCGATTAGTCCGTTGTCGTCTGACACTCTAGCACTTTCATTTTTCAACTGATCATAACTAAAACTTTATATCAGTATTTAACTCAATGAATTGGTGAAATTGTACTAATGTTATTGTGTATAAATTATATTTGTAAATGTGTGTTTATACGATGGAAAACTATGTAATGATTTAACTTAGTAATATATCTTCTTCTTTTTATTTTGTTTGTTTCAAACAAAACGGTATTAACTGTGGTACTCAAACTTTACAATACAACCATATTGTACATGTATCAGGATGTCAGCGCATTCTGTCAGATAATTTTTACATGTTCATTTTCGATGTAACTTATTGAGTTCAATGATGTCATATAAATCATGATCATAGTGCTAAACTAATCACTTAGACTTACACGATAGTGCCAAAATTTCCACAACATTCCAACTTATCATTCTTAGAATTACAACTGTCCGGCAAAGGATGCCGTAGTCAAACCATCCTTAGAAGGCAAACTATTAGGCCTGGCGCCATGTTCACGAACAAACCTAAATCCCATTTCAAGGTTAATCTCAAAATTCAAATATTTCTTTTAGCAATTACTTTCAATTAATGTTTTTCATAATGAAACTTTCTGGACAGTTGTACTTTTTTGTTTGTCTCTATTTGTTTAACGTTTCAAGGAATTACAGGTCCATTAAATATCATTTAAAACAATTTTGAGTTTGAGCATGAAATATGACTTAATGTTTTTTTGTGTGAACTTGGGGCCTGGAAGTCAGTAAACATTTTTTAAACTATTATTAAACTTTAGTTCATATACAAATATTCCCACGACCTTCACAAATGAACCATCGTATGAGGTTTCTATTCGTTAGTATTAATCATATCTATACATAGCAGCTTTTTATGAATGTTTATTATTTAAACTTATAGAAATAATTTTGATTGAAATGTGTTACCCTCAAGTATATAAGTCTATATAAGTGCACATGTTTAGTGATTTATTTGTCAGATTGTTTCTATTAATAGCACATATAAATAGATGGGTTATGTTCTATTGATTTTTAAGCCATACTGTTTGATTGACATCCAGTGTTTATATAATATTCTAGTAATTTCTAAATTATGTTTTACATCATGTGATACATCATATGACTCATTCAAGGTTATTGGAATATTCTAAAGCTTCTATAACCTTCTATGAGACATCACATGACTGTTAAGGTTATTTAAAAAAATAACTTGTTTACCTTACTAGAATATTCTAAATGTTCTATGACTTTTATGACAGTATAAATACAAATGGGGTTGTTGCTGGGTTTCAGTTTTCAGTGTTAGAGTGACTGGTTGCAGTATTCAGTATTTGAATTCAGTATAAATTTAGTATAAAGTGAAATTATTGGATGCTATGAATTAAAATATGAGAGGATAAAAACATATTGTGCTCATCTATAATAAAAGTGACTGAGGATTATTCGGACATTGGGACTAAACCAGAAAAGACTTGACGTGAAATTGGATTAAAGGACACATGATAATTTAGATTAAATGGACTCTTGACAATTTAGATTAAAGGGACACTTGCCAATTGTATTTGGACTCTATTCGTATATCAGATTTTAAAGAAATACTGGATCCATTTTCTGTATTTTCTGTAAGTGAATATTTTTCATTGAAGTATTTGAATAAATTTGTTGATTATATTTTTAAAATAGTTGTTACTGGTTTTAATTCCTTTCTTCTTGCATTTTATTCGTAACACATGTGCATACTTGGGCTTAAGTCTAATAAAATTCTCGAGGATGGTTGGTGAATTCAAGGCTAGAATTTATGTAAATCACCTTTCATTGGCTGAGTTATCAGCAATAATGCTTGTCTTGATCTAGTTAGACTTTGTTGTATATATCTATAGTTCTATAAACAATTCTGGGGGCGTCCGTGGCCGAGTGGTTAACGTCTCTGACTTGAAATCACTTGCCCCTCACCGCTGTAGGTTCGATCCCTCAGGGGCCTAGGAATCTTTATGTGAGGAAGCTATCCAACTGGCTTGCGGAACGTCGGTGGTTCTACCCATGTGCCCGCCCGTGCACGAAAATTGCCCGGAGGGGCACCTGGGGTCTTCCTCCACCAATGGAAGCTGGAAAGTCGCCATATGACCTTAGCTGTTGGTGCGACTATAAAATCCAATTCAATCAATTCAATAAACAATTCTGCAATTAATATTTTTCTATAACCTCATTCAAAGTAGCCAAAGGGTTAAAACCGAGGTAGCCAAATGATTAAAAACGATTCCAAACGTTACAAACATTGATATTTGTACAGTTTAGTATGATTATGATCAAAGTATATGAACAAAGGCCTTCGATTGTCAACATGGATTACATTGCAAAAAAAAAGCAAAATAAAACCCACATCAAACTCTTTCCGTCCATTTCTAATCGAGAATAGAACCCATTATCATTCTCATGTATAAAAGAACAGTTATTTGCCTCGTCACAGGTCTATGGATGTTCGATCTAAATACGCTAGATCAACCAAACGTATATCAGAGTTATTGGGAATTACAGTTCAAAGAAGCAGATTCGTTCGGAAAATGAACGTATGTAGCAACTCTAAATGTAAAAAACGTCGCTAAATGTAAAACATTTGTCGCTAAACGTAAAAAGGCTGGCTAAATGTAAATATAAACGTTTTTCAATGTACAAACGTGTGCGTCGCTAAATGTAATCATTCAAAAAAGAAGCTAAATGTGAAAACATTTTTTTTGATGCTAAGTGTAAAAGGAAAAAGAGATATATGTAAAAACGTGTGTAGAAACAGTAATGTATGTATTGGAAGATGTACATAATTATGTAAATACTTTAACATGTTTAACACTGTATACGATGAAACAAATCTGTTATATCTACACGATGATTCACACAGGATAGACACTATTCGGTCAGAACAGATTCGTAGTTTTGTTATTGATCACGCCCGGGAATGCGGAGGATTTCTGGTAATGCAGGCGAGCGATCAAAATTGTCGGAATTAAGGTTGGTGCTCGCACGCTCGCTCGCTCTCGGACTTGAGGTGGGTGCTCCACTCACTCACTCACTCACTCACTCACGCTCACCACTCACTCACTCACTCACTCACTACTCACTCACTCACTCACTCACTCACTCAACTCACTCACTCACTCACTCACTCACTCACCTCACTCACTCACTCACTCACTCACTCACTCACTCACTCACTCCATCACTCACTCACTCACTCACTCACTCACTCACTCACTCACTCATCACTCACGTCACTCACTCACTCACTCACTCACTCACTCACTATCACTCACTCACTCACCCTCACTCACTCACTCACTCACTCATCTCACTCACTCACTCACTCACTCACTCATCACTCCTCACTCACTCACTCACTCACTCACTCACTCACTCACTCACTCACTCACCCACCCACCCACCCACCCACCCACCCACCCACCCACCCACCCACCCCCCCACTCACTCACTCACTCACTCACTCACTTAAAGACGTTTGCATTTACATTTAGCCACCCTTTTTACGTTTAGCGACAACAGTTTTTACAATTAGCGACGTTTTTACATTTAGCGACGATTTTACATTTAGTGTTGATACAAATGTCATTAATTTAACGTTCTTTGCGTTGAAGTATTTTTCTCGCGATCTAAATACACTTGAATCAGTAAGAATTGATTCGCATTTTTTCGGTATTTATGCGGTTTTAATCGCCGGTAGTAAATGGCATATTTCATGAATCGCGTTTGTTCCTTTGATAAATTTCCCATAAAATCTTATATTTACATTATTTCCTAATCGCTATAGTATAAGCAATATCGTGCCTTGGGGGACTGATCATGCAAGAGAGATCACTACTGTCTGTTGGATTTCAGTCAGTGGAATAGCTATTTTCTATCGACACAGCTTCCAATCTTACGTTTCTTATGCTTCTATAGGATGTATACAAAGTTGACCAC